>WBZZ01000180.1:27500-65000 GCA_019918135.1 Paulinella micropora
CAGGTGTGTTGGCGGCAGCTGTGCGGGCAGCCTTCACCATCATCGCCTTGTTCCTCGTACTCAGCCTCAATGCAGGTTATAGTCATAATATATACACATCATACTAATCCTTTGCATCATCGCCTTGTTCCTCGTACTTAGCCTCAACGCAGGTATGATATATACACATAATAGTAATCGATGACTATCATC
Organism: Paulinella micropora; assembly: GCA_019918135.1. Taxonomy (NCBI): domain Eukaryota; phylum Cercozoa; class Imbricatea; order Euglyphida; family Paulinellidae; genus Paulinella; species Paulinella micropora. The sequence goes on from WBZZ01000180.1 coordinate 27,693, forward strand.
GACTTGTTACTCGTCTTCAGCCTCAACGCAGGCATATAACCCCCCCCCCCTCTCTCTCTCTCTCTTTCTCCCTCTCTCTCTTCTCTCTTCTTTCTTCTCTCTCTCTCTCTCTCTCTCTCTCTCTTTCTTTTTTTTTTTTCTTTTTTTTCTTCTCGTCCCAATCCCCTCCTATAATATTTACATATCATAGTTATCATTCACCATCATCGCCTTGTTCCTCATCCTTAGCCTTAATGAAGGTTATGTCTCATATGAAATATACACGTAATACATACCATCATCGCCTGGTTCCTCGTGTTCAGCCTCAATTCAGGTCGACCCATGTATATATATATATATTTATATATATAATGTAAACATACCTCTCCCAACCCTTCCTATACTAGATACACATAATAGTAATCATTCACCGTCATTGCCTTGGAAAGCACACGCCCTTACACATGCAGGTGTGTTGGTGGCGGGGTTGGTGGGCTGGGCGTTGGGCTTTGCCCTCACCACCAACTACTTTCCGCTAGTGGGATGCATCATGTACACTCTCCTAATGACTTTTTCGTGCTTGTTTCTTTGTTGGTTTCTTTCTTGGTTTGCTTGCTTGTTTGCTTGCTTGTTTGCTTGCTTGTTTGCTTGCTTGTTTGCTTGCTTGTAAAGTTGAAGCGAAAAGCAATCTAACGACGCAGAGCGCTGAGAATGCGTGTGTGTCTGGGCAGGGCCTGGTGCAAAGCGCGGTCGAGGAACCATTACGTCGGTCACTCCCTCATCATACACAACCTATAGAAGCCGAAGCATAAGACAGGAGGCAAAAATGTGGGAATTTCGTTTCGGGAAAGTACCGCATATACCACAAAAGTTTCTCTGCCTTTGCTTCCCGTCTTTTTGTCGATATTTATACCCACCTCACCACACATCGCCCAATACCCACCGCAAGAACCTAGCCTCTGCACTCATCCACGACCTTGATAATTTTTTTTCTTCTCTGAGCGAAATGTTGGCGTGGTGCCTCGTTTTGCTTGATTTCTCTTTTACTTGATTTAGGTTGGGTTTAGTTGCTTCGATTTATTTCCTCCCCCCCCCCCCCCTCTCTATATGTGTGTGTTTGACCTTGTTGCGTGCAGCGAAAGAAGGCGCGGCTGCAGAGGAGCTCGACTTGATCCCCGGTCCGCTTTATCACTTTGCTTACTGCCCTGATGCACTTATTCCTTCCTTGCCTCCTTGCTCGACATGGTCGTCCCCTTTTGTCACTCCATTTCCTTCCTTCCTTGCTTCACTTATTCCTTCCTAGCTTCCTTCCGTGCTTCCTTTCTTTCTCTTTCTAGAGGAGCTCGACTTGATCACCCCTCTGCTTTGCCGCTTCGCTTACTCCTTGCTTGCCTCACTTATTCCTTCCTTCCTTCCTTCCTTCCTTCCTTCCTTCTTTCCTTCCTTCCTCCTTCACTTACTTGTTTACTTACTTACTTACTTACTTACTTTCTTACTTTCTTACTTTATAGAAGAGCTCGATTTGATCCCTGGTCCGCTTTGTCGCTCCGCTTGCTGCCTACCTTCACTTATTCGTTCCTACTTCCACTTATTCCTTCCTTGCTTCACTTATTCCTTCCTTGCTTCACTTATTCCTTCCTTGCTTCATTTATTCCTTTCTTTCTTTCTTTCTTTCTTTTTTTCTTTCTTTCTTTCTTTCTTTCTTTCCTTCTTTTCTTCTTTTTTTTCTTTCTTTCTTTCTTTCTTTCTTTCCTTCCTTCCTTCCTTCCTTCCTTCCTTCCCTTCTTCCTTCCTCCCTTGTCTTCTTCTCCCTTTCTTGCTTGTGCCCTTTCCTTTCTTTCCTTTCTTTCTTACGTATGTATGTCATGCATTGTGTTCCAGACAAGCCTGACGCTGCCATGCTAGTCAATCAAGTGCGCCTCAACACGCTCAGGTTTCTACACTAGCTTAAGACTCCGGATTTCAGGTGGGGCAGAGAGCCACCCACACCAGCTTTTGCTGGCCTTGGGTGGCTTTTTCGCACCCAAAACAAAAAACTTCCGGGTAGTATAGCGTGGGCTCGGATGTCTGCTGGTCGTGCTATTTTGGTGTACAGCGGCAGAGTGGAGGGCGCTAGCAACGTGGCGCTGCGCAGCAACTTCGTGGCGCCGCGCAGCCATCACTTGCCCTACAAGCCCGTGCAGCAGCCAGCAGGCGCAGGCGAGGAACTGACGCCCGAGCTTTTTCACTCGCCCTCAAGAGAACGCAACTACTACGAAGGCAACGTCAGCACTTTCCACTCGCCCCCACCCGGCCAAATCCAGCGCCGGGCGCCTGCGCCAAAGGTTGCGACCGGCGCGCCGCATCTGCAACTGCTGCAGCTTGCAGGCGCCACGGTCGTGCAGCAAGGGCAACCCAGCCAACTCCTGCACAAGGCCCCGGCGGTCGACGCAGGCAACAGCGCAAACGCCCTGCCGATTGCGCCCAGCAGCGACGAAGTGGGCAAGGAGTCCTTGGAGGCCAGGGCAGAGAGCGTGGAGGAGCCCAGTGTGCGCTTTCACGCCACCAGCCCCTTGAAGGCCAGCGAAGAGGCCGGCACGGAGCTGCAGCAGCAGGGCGAGCAAGCCGTGTTGGCGCAGCAGCTTGGGCTAGCTTCCCCCCACCTCGACGAAAACCTATCGCCGCAAGCTCTCAACGTCCAAGCCTCGGCGGCCTCGCCAGCTGCGGGAGAAGGGGAGGAGGGCCTGCTTCAGTCTGCTAAGCGGCCTCCTCCGCCTGTGCCACTTCAGGTCGCCGCATCTCCCGCTCTGCCGCCTTTACCCCCGATGCCCATCGGCGCCGCTGGCTACCAAGACATGCGTATCCCCATGTCGCTGAGCATGCCCGACATGCGCGCTCCACTCTCCGCGCAGAAGCTTGCCACACACGCGCTGAGCGTGGGGTCGCGCAACTGGGCCGAACAAACCATCGGAGACACCACCGACAACGTCGAGATCATTTAACTGACAGGCTCAATAATCGGGCTGCCCTGAGATTATATCCAGATCATCGTCACTTGAAGTGGCCTACGGGAAATGCGGATGGAATTTTGACGGAATATTCCAGTCTGAGCATGACACGAAAGTTATGAGAAAGACTATCTACTATCTTTTTCGCTGCCGCTGTGCTCTTGTGAATGGTCCAAACCGGTGGAGCCCGGCCGCAGACTCTCGATGACGGGGCCCGGGCCCCGGCTTGGACAGTAGGCTCAGCTAGTCTAGGAACCACTACGGTCATCCTGATTAGCCTCAGTTTAATCAGACTGAGCCTCGGACTGAGTCACACTCGGCTGGCCAGTGCCACGGTGTTATCATTCAGGACTGAATCAATAGTTATTTAGAATCACAGAGGTGGTCCAGGCGGTACAGGACGGTCACGTCGGAAATACTCTTGAAGATTGAATTGGATTTCAACTTGAGTAATGACAATCATTTTGAAGTTGACTCCAACCATTTTCGGGCCCGATCAAGTGTGACCGCGGCGGGTCACTGATCGTCTCGACTCACCGTCTTCAGGCTAAGGCTCAGAGTCGGACGGCCCGGTTTCTCAAGTTAAGGCGTTTAAAATGACCCGGGCCATCCAATTACCATTATCAGACTGAGCACTTCAACGACCGGTCCGACTGGCAAAATTTGTGACTCGTATACCATTACCGTTGACTTTTTACTGACTCTCTTTGACCTGCTGTCCGATCAGCAACCCGACGGGCCCGCCGGTCTCCACGGGGCTGGCGCCGGCACGAGTGAGTCATTCAGCGGCGGCTGGAGACCGTGCTCAGATTTGTTATTAATATTAATCAGTAATACCGTTCACAATATATCATTGAACTTGAATCATCTACTACTACTACAGCTGACAGTCGCTATTACAATAATAATCATAGTCACGTGACTCTGATTTAAACCGGCCGCAGCCGCTAAATGATTATTCCCACAAGTAACCGCACTGCGGGCGGCATTGGGCATAGTGCTGGGTATTGTCTTATATTGTAATATTACTACATATCTAAGTGTATTAATAAAAGTGTTGGCGTAAAAAATATTAAATATAAATACAGGAGGAACGTGAGAAATGATGGCATTGTCGCTGCGCAGTCGAGTTTCCGAGCTAGAACTCGTGACTTCAGTGATCAGGACCAGTTGAATAATGCTGATCAGTGATGTGAACCGGCTTGAAATTGCATCATGCGTTGTAATGTACTATTAAACCGTTACTCCACCTAGTCAATTGGCGGTAATTTGGATAGTCTTAGTCATAGGCAGGTTCATAGGCAGGACAGTTATTAATACCTTTATTACTGACAAGGACACTTTCTAGAGTATTCGCGAATCATAGTCTGGAATGCCTAGAATCAAATGAGTATTACCATTCTGTTACAGTCATCACATTTTGTGTGACCCAAAGTTATTAAAAGTCTTTTCTTCGGTTATTCTTTATCCTTAGCGGGGTAGCTTCCCTAAACTCTGCGTTTGAGAGATAGATTCCGTTGGTTATGAGCCTTGACAAGGAGGCAAGCGTGCCGAAGCACGTATTGAGTCAAGTGCCCATATTCGAGGGCGATGACCAAAGCTTTTGGCCTTGGTCAAGCAAGTTTCAGAAGCACATGCAGGGGGTATCTGTCCACGTGGCAGAGATGGTATCTGTGGCATTGGCTGACCCAGCTAAAGCCAAAAAGGATTTTCCTTACGATCAAGCAAGGGCTAAGGTGGCAGAAGACTTAGAAGAGCCCGACACGCCCATAAGTGATAGTGAGGAAGATCAAGAGTCAGATGCCTCTCAGAGAGGAAGACAGAGACCCCAGACAAAGAAAGAAGATCACAAGCAACCAGAAGATTGGGATAAAATGACAGCAGAACAAAAGAGAGAGTGGAAAGAGAAAGAAGCGAGGAAGAAGAAAAGACTAAGTAGAAGACTACTTACAAGAAGAAACAGCTATCCGCAAAGAGAAGAAATATTATGAAAGGATGAAAGCTTTGCAGTTATGTCTGTCTGTGGCCTTTTCCAAAGACAATGTATCTAACTTCCTGCGAACACAGAAGACGAAAGGACCCATTGAAGAGTTGATAGCAGTAAGAGATCAGTGGGGATGCATTTCCGGAGCAGGTAGGTACATGTTAGAGGAAGAGTTTGAGAGAACGAGGCCAAGGGCAAGTGAGAGGTATATAGACTAGCTAAATGAATTTCTCGCAAAGAAAATTCAGCTTGAAAGTTTACGTGGGACGCCATTTTCCGATGAGGAAGCAAAGAGAAAGCTCTTTATGAAACTGCGCTACCATCCAGCTTTCGGGGATAAATTTCAGGTGGACCACTGTGATCTCCCGGCCAGACTAAGACCAAATTTCTCGGAATTATGCGAAGCATCTATGGAAAGATTAAAAAAAAAAAAAAAGGCGTAACAGATTCCGTGAAAGAAAAGCTCAAATACGCAAACATAACAACAGGAAATCTCGGGATGGCAAACAGCAGCAAGAGACCAATCTCCTAATGGATAATAAAGGGAAGAGGGGAGACAATAAACCGGGACCAAAGACAGCTCCAAACTGGACACTCAAAGTCACGTGTTTCGGATGTGATGCCAAAGGCCATATCATGAGATATTGCCCGGTGATTTCGGAAAAGTTCCGCAAAGAAGGAAAAATGAAGCGGAATCAAACAGAAGACAAGACCACAGAACTGTTACAAGAAAAAGAACTAACAAAAGAACAACTACAAGAACAAAAAGAAACCCTTTTATAAGAAAAAGAAAGCACTCACTTTGATAACAACCGACAACGACAAAAACGAAAACGAACAAAGTGACTCTGATACAAACGTTGCTTTAATCCATATGGGAAACACTTATGATAAGAGCGATGATGATGAGAAGGAAAGAGAAAAAGAGGATGAGCAACCAAGCTCACCTCCCCACGAACTTACAAGTCCCCAAGCCCTTTTGAACGATACAAGACCACACCTAGGGTAGGGAATAGACGTAGTGAGAGTGGAGAAGGACGGGAAGTGCGGTTAGTATCGGCCACCCTACGAGGTCCCTCCTCACTACGGGGAGAAGGCAAGGAAGCGAAGTGCATGAGTAAAATATCATTTCTTACTTGAAGGAGGTGATGGAAGGCAAATTCCTATTAGTAAAGTCAAAATTCCGACATAAGTATTAGCAACCTCGCACGGCAAGTTCTTTTCAGATAGCCTTACGATACAAAGGGTTATAATGGCAATAATGATACCCATTTGAAATAAGTATTTAATAAGTCGGCTGTCGGTCGGTCTGTTTTTTATACAACAACAATTCCAGTTATCTTCCAATTCGTGCTCTACTTTTTTTTCCTCAGTCTTTAGTTCTACTTAAAGAACACGAGACTTTAATTCTGGAGTTAGTTCGCCATCCATATCCTTAATATGTAGCAATATATGAAGTCGCGTATTATTGGACATTTGAAAAAACGACTGCTCTGATTTCTGCTAATTGGTTTGCTTGGTCTTGTAATATATTAAGTAAAGTTTTATTTTCTTTTTCTAAATTAACTACCTTTTCTGATAATTGTTGAACCGCTTTAATTAATGGGGCAATAAACTCGGAATAACCTATACCATAACCGACATCACCACTATCAACACATTTAACATCTTCTGGATTAACGCTCACACCTTTCAATTCGCATTCTTTTCTTTGCTTTGGACACGGAACCATAATTGTTTCTTTTATAAAACCGCCAAAATCTAGCATATTCATTTCTGTTAGTATTTCTTCTAATTCCTGTGCTATCAAACCCGTTCTTTGTTTCTTGTTGTCATCAATCATACGATAGCAGACTGGATTTAACTTATTAATAAAATCTAAGCCTAAGCATTCCTTTATATCTTCTTTTTTTCTCCTGTCTGAATACTGAATTGGATTAGACAATACCCATAATTGTCCATCGCTCCCTCTCAAAGACATTATAGCAGTATTTGAATTATTCTCCCATATGAAACCATTAGTTGAGCTAGCAGCCACTCTAAATCTTATTGAATGAGAAGATACACCTCCGCCTACTCCACCTGCTGGTGCTGTTCCTCCACTCATTGTTTTACCCGTCCCAGACTGAGACATATAGATGCCCCAGTTTGAATCACTGGTATCCCACATAAATATTCCTCTCGCATTCGTCCCGTCTGTTTGTCTAAAGTATAAAAACGATGTTTGAGAATAAGCGAGAGTGCGAAGCACGAAGTGAAATTCTCAAATATCAAAGCATTCATATACTTGAGTTTTATACCACATAGCATCATTTGAGCAAATTAAAGGAATGGCTTCATCAAAACTAACACACCAATCACCATAGGCTTATACACACATTTAAATTTAGTTTCTATTCCTTGCTTTATACAATAAGCACAACTCTCATTCTTTTTTTCGCTTACCAGCGAGTAAAACTCGCAGGCAGTCCGACCTAACACAGACCACATAAATAATAATATTAATAACATAATATATTATATAGAATTTTTTTTGAAAAAGTTTCACAAAAAAAAACGATTTTGCTAAAAGATTTTTAAAATCTTTATATTATAAACAATGACGGAGCACAAATACCAAAAGATTATTTTTCTGAGCAATGATTTCGCGGGAAGCAAAACATTTAATAAAAATATTCAATGTCATTCACACCAACCAAAATGAATGTTAAGTTTATTCATTATACGAACGACCAGACGGAAACCAAAACCAGAATTCTTTATATGGACAGAATTGGAATTATCGGCACATTCGCTGATAGTAATATAGCAAACATTTCAAACCTTAGTTATAATTTAGGTGTCGTTGGATGGACGGACGGACAATATACATTTAAAGTCCTTGAAACTGACAGCGGAAATATTGACACAGGAAATTTAGCGGGAAGAATTGTTGTATGCCTAGAATTTCTCGCTTAGAATATAGGATGGAAAAGATTAATAGCATTAAGGTGAAGCCAGTAAAACAAGAGGGCGATGAAAATAAAAAAGCAAAAGGTTATAAATTATTCAATGAGCCCTATTCAAATATATTTATACTCGCCCGTAAGAAGAGCGGGAAAACGACAGCACTCTTTGAAATACTGAACCGGACTACAGACAGAAAAACCCGTATTGTCATTATTGCTTCAACAATTCACAAGGACTACATTTATAAAGCAATGGTTAAGCACTTTAAGAACAGGGGAAACCCAATGGCAATTTATACCTTTCTTAAATCAGATGGTGTTAATGTGATAGACTATGAACTTGACAAACTGAACAGAAAGGACGAGCAACACGAAGGAGAAGTAAAACAGGACAAAGAGGAAATAGAGAAACCACAATTTCTTTATTTCGGAAAGGAAAAGAAAAAAGAAGAAGGAGGTGAGAAGAAAGAGAGACCAAGTAAGTATATTTCACCAGAGGTTGTTTTTGTTTTGGACAATTTAGGAAGCGGATTAAGAGATAAATCCGTGAGCGATTTGTTAAAAAAGAACAGACACTATAAAAGTAAGGTTATTATGTCAAGTCAGTATCTGAACGACCTACGGCCAGAAGCCATTAAGCAGTTAGATTATTTGTTAATCTTTCCGGGTCAGTCTCAGGATAAAATGGAACTCGTGTATAAACACTTAGACTTATCTTTTGCGAGGGTCTGCGACCCGTCGCAACGTGGCGAAAGCCACTTGTGACTTTGATTATTTTCTTCAAAAGTATCACGAGGCTACAAAGGAGAGATTTAATTTTCTTTATGTCTCAAGTGTTGATGATGAACTTCGCAAAAACTTTAATTTTCGTCTTAACTAAAAAATTTAAATTATAAACAAACTTCGTTTGTGTTATAGCAAAAATCAATTAATTGATTTTTTTATAATTATTTTTTTCTGTATTATATATTTCGCTATCATTTATGGTAGTAAAAACAACTCGTGTTGAAGTCATTCCAACAATCGGCAAACGAACAATTAACTCAAGCACAATGGCTGGAGGCAAAAAGAAGACTGGTCGTAAGAAGAAGCAAGGAGGCAAGGGACAGGCTGGCGGTAAAATTAACTGGGCCAAGGTAGGTAAAACCGCGATGGCTGTGAATAAGTTCCTTCGAGATAACAAGATTATTTCAAAGACTGCGAATGCACTTGGCGATGTCGGGGTTCCATATGCGTCTCGTATCGGGACTACCGCTGCAAAACTTGGGTATGGTAGGCAGAGCGGTCGTGGGGCTTTGAAGTTTTAAAAGATAGTTATCAACTACACTCTCGTTGCTACCGCAACTCCCGTTTGTTGATAACCATCGAAAACAGATTAATTTTTTCCCAAATAAAAAAAACGATGGTTTAGAATAAGTGAGAGTGCGACAGCACGAAACGCAATTTTAAAATATCAAATGGTCGCTAAGACTAAAAATGTGAAAAGGGCAAAAGTCCGTCCACCGCGGGTTTATAGGAATAAGAGCGGAAAGCCTTACATTATCCAGAAGGGTAAAAAAATATTATCTTAATTTCGGTAAGAAAACAAATGATATGAGCACACTTCAAATTGTTAAACTTTTTATGAAATACTTGAGCAGACCAAAAGCAAAGAAAAAAACAAAGAAGGAAAACTTAAGAAAAGTCCAGAGCCTGTCAGAGATTGAGCAGAATACGAGAACATCAATTCAAGACCACTTAGACAAACTCAGAAAGGAAAAGTATGAAGGTATTGAAACCATAGAGAAAAAAGAAAGAAAGGCACGGGAGGATTTAGACGAGGAGAAGAAGAGGCAAGAAAGAAAAGACATAGCAGATGCTAAGGAAAGACAAGAGATAATGGATAGGGAACACAAAAGAGAACTAGCAGATATTAATGAACGACAAGAACAAAAAGCCAGAGAACTAAGAAGGGAGCAAAAACTCATAAAATATGTAAAATATGAAGAAGACAGAAAAAATAGGATACAAGCATTACCACCAGTTCAATATCAATATCTTATGCCGCCACAGCAGGGACAGCCACAAGAACAACAGGCACAGCCAGAGGTAAAAGTTAAGCAAAATAAAGAATTTGAAGACAATAAAAAATTAATCACAAATTCTGGAGTTTTTACTCAAGCAGATATAGATAATTGGGATCCTAGTAAAATACAAAGTATAGCAGAAAGAATAAAAGAATTTCAAAAGCAACAAATAACAATAGATGACATGAAAAAAATGCTAGGAGCACATGAAGCATTAAATAAAAATATAGGAAACCAACTAGAGGAGGCTAAATACAAAGCAATGTTAAAGAATGGATTGTCGAATAGTAATATTGAGAAACAACTTACTATTAAAATTCTTGGTGAAGCATTAAGGGATAAACTTAAAAATGAAGGCCACGATGTTAAAGGTTGGAACCAAAGGGCATCATGGATAATGTAGAACATAAAATAGATGTAGGACAAAAGAAGGACGAAGTAAAAAAGAAACTCGCAGAATATTTGGGATTACAAACGGGAACTGGTTTAGAAGATTTGATTAATAAAGTGTTTTCTGTAGAAAACATTAAAAAGTATTTATCACGAAAAGAATGGGTTCATTCAATGAGAAAAAAGATTATGTTAATGCTCTTATAAATAAATATAGAAATGAGCAACAGCCAGAGCAACCACAGCCAGAGCAACCACAGCCAGAGCAACCACAGCCTGAGACACAGCAACCAGAGCCAGAGGTGCCACAGCCAGACTCCAACGTAGTCGAAGATGCGACCTTCGGTCAGCAAGAGCCACAACAAGATGAGCCACAGCAACACTCCAACGTAGTTGAAGATGCGACCTTCGGTCAGCAACAAGATGGAGAGGGACGGGGACTAATGACTAATGAAATAGACGACATAATGAAAAAATATGGATGGTATCTCGGAGCGATAGCCAGTGATGAAATCTACAAGTTGAAGCCCGGAAGCAGAAAGCGATACGGATTTATTATGAACTTAGATAATCATAATCAAAAAGGGTCTCATTGGATCGCCGTATGGATAAGTCTAGATAAAGACAGGAATGTTGAAGAGTATGACCTTTAGCACTTTATGAGCCAACTGAAGACTTTCAACAATAAATGAAACTGCTAATAGATAAAAGCCATCCAGATAGTTATTTGTTAATGAAGGTTAATCAAGTAAAACAACAATCAAACACCTCAGACACGTGCGGTTGGCATAGTATGAGGTTTTTAATGGAGCGGGCGAAAGGTATTAAATTTAAATTTGCCAGTGGCTACACAGACTTAAAAGAAGAAGAAGCAGAAAAATTAAAAGCACAGAATGCGTATGGCTTTGACACCTTTATTTGATATTTGTTTCAGACTACGTCTTCAACAAACATCGTGGGCTACGCACTTTTAAGGATTACAATAAGCATTAATTTTTTTGAAAAACAAAAAACGATGTTTTAGAATAAGAGGGAGTGCGACAGCACGAAACGCAATTCTAAAACATCATGGATTACAAGGGAGGAAGAAGTTCGGGTATCTATTACATAAATAGTAAAAATAGAATAACTGGAACAGACAGCGACTTTACACACGAAGTCAATATGAAGGGGCTAGACAATCCCACACATTGTAAAATTCTTCATATTTATGTGCCGAAATCGTATTACTCTGTGGCTTCACCATATAATACTTTTACATTATCCGAAGACGGGTATGAGGCTTTAATTACGATACCTGAGGGAAACTACACAATGAACAATTTAAAAAATAAACTGGCCAAGGTACTGACGACGGAAAGTCCAAATGACTATACTCATGTTGTCTCAAGCAATAATACAAACACAGAAGCGGAGGATGGCAAATTAACATTCAGTGTTTCAAATAACGGAGGTATTCAACCGCGGTTTATATTTGATGGTGATACCCGTATTCACGAGGTAATGGGGTTTGATAGAAACTCAACATATTTCTTCGCTAATGATTTTATTAAATCGCCAAATGTAATTATTCTAACTGGTGAAAAAACTTTGTATCTTCAATCGGACTTAGTGGGGGAAGGAGATAATCATGTGCTTCAAGAAATATATACAGCCAACGAAATTCCTTTTGGGTCTGTTATCTATGATGGAAGCGGGTCTGAGTATGGTAAAACATTGTCAGCTAATTCAAACAATGTATTCAGGTTTTACTTGACGGACGAAAACGACCAAGCAATAAATCTTAATGGTTTGGGAGTCGTCATGACATTACTTGTTTATCGTGAAACTAATTATTTTAGTTTATTTAATTCATTCTTTAATCTGTTAAAGGCTAGATAATTAATTTAGAATTATTTATTTTTTTCTGTAAATATATTCTGGTGAATTAGTTAATTTACACTACTTCAAAAACAAAACAAAAAAATGCCTGTCCAATACGGAGGAGAACTCACACATAGCCAGAGCAAACTTATCCGCGGTAAGTATTCGCTTAACAAACTTACTGCCCGCGAAAGTCTTGCGGTTGTGTCAATTACCACTGTCGGAGGAAACGAATCAACCTTTGAAATTCCAACTCGTCCTTTGAACCTTGCGAGGATTGTGTTGCGATTTACCTACAAACCAAATGCGGGTGGTGCTGGTGGAAGGTATAACCGAATTCCAATGGACTGCCTGCCAATGATTAAGACAATTGAACTACGAAGCCGAAGCGGTCAGTATCTGTGTAATCTTCAACACGTGGGTAATTACACTAAGATGATTTGGAAACCTGAGATTTCTTATGATAGATTTATGGCTTTGGAAAACCACGGGGCGGGGTCTGGTTATGGGTCTATGCTTCAAAAGTGTAATGTGCCTAATGATACACAAGCCTCGCCTGCTGATAGAAAAACTATGGCCGATGCTGGTTATGCAAATGTATTTGATGATGGTGCGACTGCTTTCACATTGGTGCTACTAATGCTGGTGATGAATCCGCCCACATTGTCACTCGTATAACCGAAATGCTTCGCACCCTTGGAACAAGAGTTCAAAATTATGCAACACAGCCTCCTATCACTGCCCGCCGTCATAATGATTTGCTTATTGCAGCAGGAACGGGAGCCCCCTCTGTTGTAAATGTTGCTTATGAGGAGGCGAAGTATTTTGAAGGTGGTGCCAATAACACCGATACTCCTGTTATCAATGTGTCTATTCCTCTTGGTATGCTTTTTGGAACCATTTTTGAAATTGATAAGACTACTGGTTTTAATGAAATTTGAGGATTGTGTGGGAGGGCACTAACAAAACCATGTTTTATGGAACTGATGCCCTTAGTGTTGCAGCAGGAGCAACTCCGTTCGGACAGCCCGCAGAGGTTTCCAACCTTAACCTCTTTCTCGCAGTTGAAACCGACCCTAATGTTATCTTGGGAGTTCAACAAAAGATTGCTGGTGAGGGCTTTTCATTCAAGATTGAATACCCTATCTCTTGGAAAACCAATCTTGCAGCAGGCACTCAGTCATTTGTTTTGAAGATGAACCGCTCTCAGGGTGAAAGAATTCGCCGAATTTACACTAGCGGGTTTAATAATACCGAAACTTCAAATACAGCATTTGATTGCGATAACAGATCACAGACTAAGATTACTTCTTATTATACTACTTTGGATAGTAATAGAATTCAGCAGTTTGATATCGCTTGCGCCCGCGATGAAGACTATATGCTTTTGAAGGAAAAACTCAAGGGTTCTGCCATTTTGAATACTAATGTATATAAGTATAACTGTTTTCATGTTGATTTCTGGGACCACAACCGCCCACTTTTTATGACAAGAGAGAAGAAGAAGGATATGAAGTGTCGGGTCTGTCTTTGGATACTGAACGGAGGTATGAATGGAGTGCTGAGGGAGCAGTCCAATTGAATTATTATACTTATGCTATTCTTCAGAGGACAATTGTTGTTAAGGGAATTGAAAGTTTAATGTCGTAGATATTTATGAGCATTTTAAAAACCAATAAAAAAGAAAAAATAATACAATAAAAATATTTTTTGTTATATATACAAACGAAATGACGACCCACCAGAGAAATTTAATCGCACAAAATCCGGACAAAAAGTTTGTAAATGTCCAAGTCGGATATGATGGACACATTGAAACTAATCAAATGAAGACCGCTTTTGGTGAAACCCTAACCAGTTCCTTAACACCTGTATTACAGGAAATCTTTCCATATACCATTATTAATTCAGACAAATGCGAGTGTTTCATTTAATAATAATATGGCGGAATTAAAAACGACTGCTAATGCTACCGCTGATGCCTGTATGGAAAGCAAAAGAAAAATAAAATATCGCACTGGTATGGGTGTTGTAGCCCGCTTCACTGCTTTATGGTCAACAGACGAAACCGAAGGTTATTATTCGTTGATAGGTATCGGAGATAATGCTTTACTTAATGGTTTCTACTTTACAAGACTAGAGATGAAGGAATGATTATTCTACATTGGATTGGAGGTAACCCAAACGCTTATCAAGCATACTGGGATGACCCGTGCGACGGAACAGGAGATATGCCAGTATTAGACTGGACGAAGGGAAATGTATTTCAAATTCAATTTCAATACTTAGGCTTTGGTGCTATTAAGTTTTCTATTGAAAATCCAAAGACAGGCGAATTTCAGTTAGTCCATACGATTAAGTATGCGAATGCCAACACGGGTGTCAGTCTGCGGAATACTACATTGCCATTTGTAGCACGAATTGTTAATAATAATGTGGGAGTTGGAATACAAAGACTGAAGACAGCCAGTTGTAGTTTGTTTGTTGAGGGAACCAACACTATTAATACAAGTATTACAAATACGGCGGAAGGGAGTGAAGCAGGTAATATAACTGAAAGCCCCATTTTAAGTATCAGGAATAAAGCACTATACAATAATAGCCTAACCAACTATTCAAATGTCTTTCCATCTTGATAAGTATTACAAATGAAGATAGTAAGTCTAATATTGTAAGAATGGTATTGAACAGAACACTGACAGGAGCGGGTTTTGCCGATGTAGATGCCAAAACTTCAATTGTAGATACAGACACAAAAGCAACTGCTATCGCAAACGGAACAACACTTTTTAAGATTTATGTAAATGCTGGCTCTACTCAACAAATTAATCTAAGAACCTACGATATTCAATGAACCCCGAACGATGTTTTGACATTCACACAGAAGTCCGTGTCGGCAGGCGGGTCAGGTAATATTAATGTTATTGCTAACTTTATAGAGGACCAATAGATATTTGTTTCAGACTACGTCTTCAACAAACACAAGCGAAGCGTTGTGACGGGCTCCGCCCTCACATCGTGAAATGTAAAGTGAAAAAAAAAAGAAAAAAACGATATTTTATGAAACCGCGTAGCGGGTGAATAAAATATCAAATGAATGATTTGACTTACTTTACTTTTATTTTTTGGTATCTTTCTTTTACAACTCGAATAACATCGCTCGCTTTCCTTAAGATACATCCTTCTTCTGTACATACTTCGTCTGTAGCAGTCGCCGTATCACCTACGGATGTAGCATTCGCTATTTCTTCACCTACATTCGCCTTTATTTCGGTAATTCCAGTCTCTTTTAAATCAGTTGTCTTAAAAGGTGTGCTTTCTTCTTGCTGACCGAAGGTCGCATGCTGACCGAAGGTCGCATCTTCAACTATATTGGAGTCTTCAACTACGTTGGAGTTGTCCGTTATGGTCTCCAATGGAATAACTACTTTCACGTTGTCGTCCCTCGGCTTGTATTGCTCATAGAAAGAAACAATGTCAGGCTTAGTCCATTTAATTGTTGGCATTTTGACATTGCCGCTGTCAATTTTCTATTTTTCAATTTCATTCAAGTAGTCTTGTTTGGTGCTCATGATATTTTAGAATTGCGCTTCGTGCTACACACTCTCGCTTACAAAAACTTCGCTCGTGAATTTTGCTATAACACTTCGTTTATATTCTAAAACATCGGAAAAAAATTTAAAGAAAAAACAATTAAAGAAAAACGATGTTTTATGAAACCGCGTAGCGGGTGAATAAAATATCATTATAAATATTTTTTTACTTCACTTTTATTGTCTGTAAATTTATCAAACCACGGCTGTTTCATTACCCATTCAAGATATGGCTTATCAATAGTTGCAACATCTTGAATTTTTTTCCTTTGTATTTGCCAAACGGAAAAACATCGGTTGGCTTTCCTTCTCTACTTTTTTTAATTGCCTTAATTTCTTCATCAATCATCTGTTGGACATCTCTTACTGAAAAGAATTCCTTATTCTTCTCAATTGAAAGTCGTCCAAATTTTTCAGATAGTCTGGTGAGGGTGGTCATTGGTCTATATAGATTGGTAAAAAAATTTTATGGATAAAAATTAATTAATCAAACTCGCAATAGGGAGGACTTTTAATTTTTTCAAAAAAGATAACTAAGTTCAGCACAGCAGTAAAAACTAAGAAACAGGTTTTGATGTCTCTTAGTGTTTAATTGGAAAAAGATAGATAAGTTATCTTTTTTTAGAGTTTGAAATAAATTCAAATATAGACTATTTAAGGCTTAATGATTGTTATATTTAATTAGGATAAAATTATGTATATTTTTGTTGAAATTAATAGTAAGACGAATTTATATAAAAATAGCCTTATTTTATATAAAAGATAACTGTGTTATAGTGTACCTATAGTAGTTTGTCATGCTCTGGCGGGGACGGTACAGTGTCCACGTTTACAAGATACAAGAACAGGTCTTCTTTGTTTTCTTGTCCCCTCGCTCAGACACAGACAGTTGGTTTGTCTGTTCAGAGACCTCGCAATTGAAATTGAACCAGGTCTTGGGCGGAGCAGATATCTGTCCGTTTCGCTGGTCCTGTCTCCGCCAAAATTCCTACCCTGCCCACCTCTGGGCTCGGTTTTGCGATGCTAACATACCACTTGTCTGTCTATTTTTGCCAACCTTATCGAATAGGACATCTATTATGGATTGGGAGCAAGAGCACACCAACAGCTACGCCCGGTAGAAAGACTCTCCACATCCAAGAAATGAATTAGAAAATTAGAATAAATTATGAATTAGAAAATTAGATTATTTAAGACACTAGTAAAGCAAAAAATCACAAGTAATTAGGATTATGAAAACAAAATAATAATTCATAAATGGAAATAAACAATCATAATAAAGTAAATAGCTAAATAACTCAATAACGGAATGAGAGAAATAAATGAAGTAAGTAAAGTAAATAAATAAATAAAAATTATGAATGAATATGTAAGAAACCTGGGCGTTATTTCTGGCAGGTTGGTGGAGAATATTTGTCATGTTCAGAAAGGCTTGCAGCTGTCTGTCGTTGACCCTACAGTACTCCCTTCCTTGGTAACCCTGGCAATTTCTAAATGTTTTTGTTTACATGAGACAAGCAGCGATGGAGATGGCTGCCTGTCCCTGTCCATATCGATACCTGTTTTTGTACCTACCTGTCTAGCAATCGATCGGTATGACTATCCTATCTTGTCCTACCTGTCTCAGCTGTCGCGGGCGCATTGGCTGGTGGTGCTGGAGGAGCTCAAGCGTTGGCTGGTCCACCAAGCGCCTTCCGCTCTTCCCCAGCAACTCAAGCAACGATCGCGGTCACTGCTCTGTAGATTTGCCTTACTCCACAAGCATGTCCATGGCATCTGTTCCATAGATTATATGCGCTGATGCATAAATACTTCCATAAATAACACTTACTTACTTACTTAATTACTTACTTACTTACTTACTTACTTACTTTCTTACCTACCTCCTAATAAGTACGCAGTGGTTGCTATGCCTGTTCCAGCTACTGCCAACTGCTGCGAATGCGAGCCGCCAGCATGGCCCTGGCTTGTGCCAAAGCAAACAAGAAAAACGACCGTGAGGAACGCAAGAAGCAGTTGGCTGCAGGAGGGCCGTTGTGGCTGCTGCAGCTGGTTGAAGACACTCTGCGTTGGCAGGCCTGGCATGCAGAGAAGGTACGCCGATCTTTGCTCAAATTGTGTGCCTGGGCCTTGTTGTTCTCGGGCAAAAGCCCAGCTAATCGCTTTTTTTTTTCTGCACCTTGAGGGAAGGTATGTCAGCAGTTCTGGTTGGTGCAGGAGCTGCGTGGCTGGTCGTTGCTGCGCCGCTGCTT
This sequence comes from Paulinella micropora, assembly GCA_019918135.1. Lineage (NCBI taxonomy): Eukaryota > Cercozoa > Imbricatea > Euglyphida > Paulinellidae > Paulinella > Paulinella micropora. The sequence continues at coordinate 45,755 of WBZZ01000180.1, forward strand.
GTTGGAGCAATTGCAGAGCTCGCTGCAGCTGCTGCAAACAACTCTCTGTTTCCTGCTGCTGGCTGGGCGCTCCCAGCCCGCGCTGGCATGCCCGCCTGCCCCTCCGCAGGCAGTGGCCTGGCTGCGCGCCCTCGCACAGGACTCGCTGGGCTCAGAGGGCGCAGAAACACACGACGAAGTGGCCCAACTGTCCGGAGGATATACCGACAGCCCATGTCGACTCCTGCTTGCACGCTCGCTTCCGGCGTTGCTGGCAGGCTCCGCGCCCTACCGAGCATTGTTCGCTCAGCTGGAGCCATGTTCCGCATGCACTGCGACAGACGCGTCGTCGTCGGCCTCGCAGGGCTCCTTTTGCGACAACTGTTTTCAGCTGGGTGGCCTGGCGGAGCAGCTCTCCAGCCAGTGCAGTGCGGCGCAGGGCGACGACGCCGATCAGGCCAGTAGCAATCCGTTTCTCAACGAGCAGGGCCGCGTAGCGTTGCCAGCGCTGATTGCCGCTCTGGCGCCACTGCACGCTGGCAGCCCATTCGAGCAGCTGTTTCCTTTCGGCCTGCCGCGCCAACCTAATCAAGCCCAGGCGTCCCACGGCCAGACGCCAGAAGCGATGTTGCCCGATCCGCTGCTTGACACGCCTGTCACAGGGTTCTGGCCCCCGCTGCTGCTGCATCCCACCTTTGCTCACTCCTGGCTGCACGTCTGCGCGCTCTTGTGGGAGGTGGCCAACGCCAGCTCGCTGCTGTGCGAAGCGTGCCGTGGTTGCGAGTGGACCAAGCGCTTGCCATCGCATGAATGGCTGGCTCACGTGTGCGAGCTGGCGGAGCTGACGGAACAGCTGCTGAACCTGCTGAGCACAGTCATCCAGCAGGTACACTGTCCAGAATCGAAGATTTTAGGCTTTTTTTTTTTGTTGTTGCTGATTTGCGCAGACCGAGCGGCCGGCGCATGCCAAATGGGCGCAGCTGGGACTGCAGGGCAGCACGCATATTCCAGTGGTAAAGAAATTGTCAAACTTTGAACTCATTTTTCTCAAGCAATATCTGTGGTGTGAAAATGCTGAGCACATCATTTGAAAGCTCGTATCCTGAGCTTTACAACGATACGATGGCTTTAGCATTGTTGTAGCACTGCGATTGATAGAGAACGAGAATATCAACGATGAATGATGTTGCCATTTGAATTGCACGCAGGAAGTTGAGCGGGCGTGGCAGGCTCAAGCCAACTCATTTGCTCTCAACACAAGCAAAGCCCACTTATCTTCGACCAGTGCTTGCTTCCTCTACGGTACCAGGAAAGTGTACCAATGTAAAGAAACATGCCATGGTGGTTTTTGACTGCTTGTGGCCTGTGCTGCAGAGAAGCGCGTGCCTCCGCCACACGCACCGCGCAGCTGTGCCGGTCTGCACAAGGCATAGACCAGCACAGAGAGGATAGATAGATAGATAGATAGATAGATAAGAGAGAGAGAGAGAGAGAGAGAGACAGACAGACAGACAGAGACAGAGAGAGAGAGAGAGAGAGAGAGAGAGAGAGAGAGAGAGAGAAACAAACAAATGATTCCATGCTTCAACTATAGGGCCAGCCTGAGGGCGATGTTCCCGCAGCGCCGACGGGTCGATCTCGTCTGTGCGTGTATGCGTCATTCCATTAGCCCTTCACTTTTCTCATGTGCAAACTCGATTATTTCTAAGTGCTGTGCAAAATATGTTTTCTGGGCCTATTAAGAAATTCCATGTAAGTGAAGGGTCGGTAGTGCTGTGATAGAAAAGTGTTTGTGTCACAAGTGGATTTGCTTTGCTGATATGTATGTATATATATATATATGTATATATATATGTATATATATAGAGAGAGAGAGAGCGAGAGAGAAGAGAGGGCCTTGTTTGGTCTGCGGTGCTAAGACGGAGCGCGCAGCAGGGATGTATCTATCTATCTATCTATCTATATCTATCTATCTATCTATCTATCTATCTATCTATCTATCTATCTATCTATCTATCTATCTATCTATCTATCTATCTATCTATCTATCTATCTATCTATCTATCTATCTATCTATCTATCTAATGTATGCAGCGCTTTCCCGCTGACCCGACAAAGGGAGTGGAGGTCAGCATGACATACGTACATATATGCATACATACCATGCATACAGACATGCACACATACATACACATACTTGCATACATACATACATACATACATACATACATACATGCATACATGCATACATACACACGCGCACACGCAGGAGGCTGAGCGCGTTGTGGAAGCGGTGGTCCCGTGGCTGGCGAAGCGCCTAGCGGCCGCCAGGCACAGACTTGCAGCACTCTTCAGGCCTCTCAGCACAGAGCACGGAGCAGGCCGACCAGCCCCCACGAACAGCGCGTCAGCCACGCACCAACACACGCAACAGGCAGCTCTGCACGGTGGGGCATGTCGGCATGACGAGACAGGAGAGAGCGAGCGATCCGCAGCGGAGGAGGAGGGTAAGAGCGCAGCTGGAGTGCTGCCGCCTGGTCCGGTCGCGGCGGCGCAGCTGCTGACCGCGCGCCGGGCCGCCTGGCAAGAGCGGACACGGCGCGGCCGCTGCGAGGACGTCACGCGACTTGTATGTATGTATGTGTGTATGTATGTATGTATGTATGTATGTGTGTGTGTGTGTATGCAGGCGTTCCCATCGGCCGACTGGCAGGGCTGGCTGCAAAAGCAAAACAACAACAAGATGCTCCAGCAACGGTACGTAGATTTTTCTCTCAAGACCCTTCCTGCATTTTTATTTTACGTCGGTTTGAATCCAGTCTTGCCTTCACTCTTCATACTCCCCAATATCTACCTGTTTCTTTCGTTTCTTCCTGTCAGTCGCGTGCTTTGCTAAGCCTCTTTTCCGTTGTGCACCTCACGGCTGCTGTCTGTGCGTGGCAGCTACGTCTGTGTGAGGAAGGACGGGCACGCATGTCTGCGTATGCGTATGTTTGTGCATAGCTACGCTTGCGTGTGGAAGTGCGGGCACGTCTGAATGTACGCATGCGTATGTTTGCGTGTAGCTACGTCTGTCTGTGGAAAAGTCTACGTCATCGACTGCGGCCTTTGCAAGCTTCAAGTCGTCACATACCACACACATACATACATATACATACATATACATACATTCATACATTCATTTATACATAGATACATACAAGCCTTGCATACATACATACAAGCCTTGCATAACACACACGTAAACACATAACACATAACAGCCCGATCACCTGATCAAAGGGCACACGGCGCCGATGACCCTACTATCTATCTATCTATCTATCTATCTATCTATCTATCTATCTATCTATCTATCTATCTATTTTTTTTGAAATGGGTGCCATCTGTCGACAGACAGAGAATTAGGGGATGGTGTGGGTGTGCTGGGCCCGTGGTGGGGTGCCTTATGTGTGCCTAGCCATACGCCTATAAGTCATATGCCGAAATAGCGACGGGAAGCACAATCCTGTTCCCTCAGGGTGCCCTTTCTCGCTTGTTGAGCCCGGAATAAAACCCACAGTGCTCTGTCGGTTTATACTAGACTGTCGAACAGTCTCGAAACTCCATCCGCTTACTGGGCCCTCTGTAATGGAGGTGGGAGCTCGTTCTGCAAGGGGCGCTTTATGGAACGAGCCCTGGCCCCGCCTGGTACCAGGAAGCTTTGGTATTGCCTGTATCAGTCCCTTCCGTGCAAACATCACGGCTTAGCTGGGCATCGGGTTAATACTTTACCCACAGACTTCCTGGTTGACGAAATCAGAAGCTCCTTTTTTCTGACATTAGTCGATATTTCATCTATCTATCTATCTATCTATCTATCTATCTATCTATCTATCTATCTATCTATCTATCTATCTATCTATCTATCTATCTATCTATCTATCTATCTATCTATCTGTCTGTCTATCTATCTGTTCGTCTGTCTATCTGTCTGCCTCTCTCTTTCTCTCTCTCTCTCTCTCTCTCTCACTCACTCACACTCTCTCTCTCTCTTTCTCTTTTTCTCTCTTTCTCTCTCTCTCTCTCTATCGTTCTCTCTCTCTCTTTCTCACTCTCTCTCTCTCTCTCTCTCTCTCTCTCTCTCTCTCTCTCTCGTACGTAGCGCGTCTGCGCGCTCTGCTGCAAGCTCGGCCGCGGCGCCCGCGACCTCCGCGCGCTCCCTGCGCTTGCGCGGCGTGCTGCGGTAGACAGACCTAGATACCTACATGCATATCTATCTATCTATCTATCTATCTATCTATCTATCTATCTATCTATCTATCTATCTATCTATCTATCTATCTATCTATCTATCTATCTATCTATCTATCTATCTATCTATCTATCTATCTATCTATCTATCTATCTATCAATCTATCCTGTCGGGCATCCCTCCCTTCGATGTAAGGAAAATTGGTCGATGGGGCGGGACGTTGGCGATGAAGACCAACCCTCCCGTCGGCTACCTCGCAAGGCTGCACCATGGGTAGCTTTGGCGTTGGGTGTTTTTTCCTTTGAGCTCGCCCACAAAAGGTACTCACCCTGCACTTCGTGCTTGGTGAGTGGATCCCTCCGCTGGTCCTTGGTTATGAGGGAGCCAGGAAGGCGAAGGCAGACCTGAGCCGAGGATGCCTCCTGGTAGGACGCTTATGGCCATTTGGCTATGCGACGCTCCTAGACTAAACATTTCTATTCTATCTATCTATCTATCTATCTATCTATCTATCTATCTATCTATCTATCTATCTATCTATCTATATATATATCTATCTATCTAGGTCTGTCTACCGCAGCAGGCCGCGCAAGCGCAAGGAGCGTGAGGAGGGCGAAATGTTGGATAGATAGATAGATAGATAGATAGATAGATAGATAGATAGATAGATAGATAGATAGATAGATAGATAGATAGATAGATAGCCCTTCGCGCGCTTCTTGCGCTTGCGAGGCGTGCTGCGGTACACAGACATAGATATAGACATACATACATACATACATACACACATACATACGTACATACGTACATACATACATACATGCGCATGCATACATACGCATACATACATACATGCATACATGCATACATGCATGCATACATACATACATACATACATACATATGTACTTACTTACTTACATACTTACCTACATACATAACATAGGCTCTGTGCACGGTCTATAGTCTACGCCCTGCCCGAGGTATCTATCTATCTATCTATCTATCTATCTATCTATCTATCTATCTATCTATCTATCTATCTATCTATCTATCTATCTATCTATCTATCTATCTATCTATCTATCTATCTATCTATCTATCTATCTATCTATCTATCTATCTATCTATCTATCTATCTATCTATCTATCTATCTATCTATCTATCTATCTATCTATCTATCTATCTATCTATCTATCTATCTATCTATCTATAGATCTATCTGTCTGTCTATCTGTCTGTCTATCTGTCTGTCTATCTGTCTAGCAATCGATCCATCATGCTATCCATCCATCTATTTCCTAAGGCTCCGCGACCGGCGCAGCAGCTATCTATCTATCTATCTATCTATCTATCTATCTATCTATCTATCTATCTATCTATCTATCTATCTATCTATCTATCTATCTATCTATCTATCTATCATTCTATCTATCTATCTATCTATCTATCTATCTATCTATCTATCTATCTATCTATCTATCTATCTATACTTTACCCACAGACTTCCTTGGTTGACGAAATCAGAAGCTCCTTTTTTTCTGACATTAGTCGATATCTTCATCAGTTGATCTCATCACTTACTCCACGGAGTGAACCAAGGCCACTTGAGGTGTCACTGACCCTCCCTTGGGCTTGGTGTTTTGAAATGGGTGCCATCTGTCGACAGACAGAGAATTGGGGGATGGTGTGGGTGTGTTGGGCCCGTGGTGGGGTGCCATATGTGTGCCTAGCCATACGCCTTTAAGTCATGCCGAAATAGCGACGGGAAGCACAATCCTGTTCCCTCAGGGTGCCCTTTCTCGCTTGTTGAGCCCGGAATAAAACCCACAGTGCTCTGTCGGTTTATACTAGACTGTCGAACAGTCTCGAAACTCCATCTGCTTACTGGGTCCTCTGTAATGGAGGTGGGAGCTCGTTCTGCAAGGGGCGCTTATGGAACGAGCCCTGGCCCCGCCTGGTACTAGGGAGATTTGGTATCGCCTGTATCAGTCCCTTCCGTGCAAACATCACGGCTTAGCTGGGCATCGGGTTAATACTTTACCCACAGACTTCCTTGGTTGACGAAATCAGAAGCTCCTTTTTTCTGACATTAGTCGATATCTCATCTATCTATGCTATGCTATGCTGTGCTATCCTATGCTACGCTATCTATCTAGCAAGCCAGCTCGAGCTATGGTTTTGCGGTGGTTGCCGATCAACTAGTGCAGTCTTCACACAGAAAGAGGTATCACGAAAAATACGGTGAAATTGTTTTGCAATTTGTGTGTGTAGAGTGTCACCTTCCATATTACGAAAAATACGGTGAAATTTTTCGCAATTTGTGTGTGTAGAGTGTCATTTATTTGTCTGCTCATTTTGATTTTTTTGATGTCTTTGCTTTTTTGTTTCAATTTTCTACAATGTCTTCCTTACTCTACCCGAGCGACGCGACGCGCCCGACCGCGCCCGCCTCTATGTATGTATGTATGTATGTATGTATGTATGTATGTCTGTATGTATGTCCACTGCACCCAAGCGACGCGATGCGCCAGTCCACGACCGCCTCCAGCATGTATTATGTATGTATGTATGTATGTATGTAGGAGGCTGCTCCAAGCTACTAGCCAATCACCTGGCCGAGCCTATGTCTTCTTCGCACCGTCCTCCTCGGTGAGGCAACTGTGGCTGGATGCATTACAGGCCTTGTTACAAGCTCTGAAGGGGCCGGAAGACCACTTTGAAAGGCAAACACAGGCGGAGTCGGTGTCTGTGTCCCGTCAGCCCTGGGTTCCACAGGCCATGTCCAGCGCTAGTGTTAGCTCTCTGCCTCGTGGGAAAGGCCTTTTGCCTCCAAGCCTAGTGGCTAAGCTGCTCTGACAGGCGCAGTGGTACAAGTAGTTATGTGTATTTATAAATATATATTCGTTCTGTATATACATATATATATAATATATATTATATATATATAATATATATTATATATATATTATAATCAACGTATATATGTATGCATGTATGTATGCATGTATGTTTGTGTATGCATGTTATATATTTGTACATATATATTCAATACATATGCATGTATATGTGATGTACATTTTGTGCGCATGCATATGTACATGAGAAATGGCATTTGTGCATGTGTATTTGTTCTGGAGCCTTTACAAACATACACATGCATGCATAAATACATACATACATACATACAAACATACATACATACATAGTCATTAAGCTGCTGGCGGGTGGGGCTACCTCCCATGCTTTGGGCACTCGCTACATATTGACACACCTCCTGACATAGCTCACGGCACAAACTCCAATCTCACTTTTCTTTACCATTTGTTGCGGGCAGAGGTTTGGCATCCCAAAACAGCTTCTGCTGCTTATTTGAATGTCAATTGGGATGGGGGTTCGGAAAACACCGATATCACTTGCATGCTTTTTTTTGCACATCTCATACATGTGGGGTGGAAGGCACGCATTCGAACACATCGCCTTGTTCGCAACCATTCACACAACCTTCAAGATTTTTATATAATGCGTTACTGCGGCTGGCGCACAACATTATATACTACAAATATGGCCATGGGTTTGTTTAAACTGCTGCTTGGCTTGAAAAAACACTCAGAGTCATATGTTTTGCTGCTGTTGGCTAGTGACTATGATTGGCGTGAATATTTTGCAGAGTGCAGGAATGAAAAGATCAAGCACTACCGGCGCCCCCTTGCTTATTAGTATGAGGTCTGCTCTCTCGCTCTCTCCAGGACCTTGCGCATCTCCATGCTGCTCCCGTCTGCTATGTTGTTATTTCATCTTTGAACTTATGCATGCACAGGCTGGGGACGCCGGCTCAGGCTACTTGCCCAAATTTCGGTATAAGACTTGGGGCCATGCAGAGCAGGACTGGCGGGGGGAGCACGAGCAGGTAGAGGGTGCCCTTTGCGCGTTTACCTTGGGCCGCCTCGCTTGAGGCGGCCGGCCAAACTTGCCCGTGTCGATTGGGTCACTCCTGACATAGTGACTAATGTCACGGAGCTTGCTGCTAAGTACTGTTCCAAGGAAGAACAGGAATGGTTTTCGGTCATTTTGCGGATAAGCACCTCCTTAATCCTCGCTATTTAACGTGGGATGGCCCGGAGGGAGAGGGCAATCTTCCGGGTAGGCCAGGTCACTTTGCTTGTCGCGACCTCGCGGGCAAATTGTGGGAGGTGAAGGTCCGTGTTCTTGATCAGCTACCTGATGATTTGTGGGCAGTGCCTGTAGACAGATCGCAGCGCATTGCCGACGAGTACAAGCTGAGCGAGGCCGAGCGCATGCGAATGCAGCGGGTCTCCTTCGCAAATACAGGTCCTGCCCCACCGCATCCAGCCTGGACTGGCTACCAGATGGTGAGTGACGACCTGGTACTCATTGTTTCTTTCTTTTCCATCAACTAGTAATTCTTTTGCTTTGCTGTAGGTCTGGGATTTCAACCCGCCCCCCCCCCGATACCAAAAAAATTGACGCTCTTTTGGAAAAGGGGGCCTCCGAACTCAAAAAGGCTGTGGTGAAGGAGTTGAAGACGTGGCTGGTGCTTCATCGCCGACCCACGCAAGGTTTTGTCTGTTTTGTCTCGCGCTTTGTTCTGATTGATGTTTGCTTACTTGTAGGCAGAAAGCCCACTTTGATTGAGGCGGTCTGGGTGCATTCATTGAATTGCAGCTGCAACTTGGCTGGTGCGGAACCGGGTGGGGACCAACCAGCGGCAGAGGCGAAGGCTGACGTGGGAAGGCGCGGGGGCCGGGGTGGCGCAAGGCAGGGCCCGCGGTGTGCGTGGGCGGGGTGGAGGTCGTGGGCGTGGGCGGGGTGGAGGTCGTGCGCAGGGGAGGGGTCGTGGGCGTGGTGGTAGGGGTCGTCGTGGAGGGGGGAGGGGGGGGGGGGGGGGGGGTGACGACGGATCCGACGAATCATCGGAGCCTGAACCGGACGAACAAGAGGAATCGACGGAGGAAACAGAAAGCTCAGCAGAGTCTTCGCCTTCGGAAGAAGGAAGTAGACGAAGAGGTGGAGGTGAAGGAGGCGGAACAGAAAGGGGTGGAGGCGATTTCAGCCCGTCCAAAGTCACGCCGCCGGTACAGGATCGCACGCATGGTGGAAGGCAACACCGATTCGGACTCGGAGGTTGCTGGTCCGGCGGCTCTTCCGCAAGCTTTCCTGCCGTTCGAAGACTCAAACGTGGTACAATCTTGCTTACCCAATCGGGACTTACGTTTTTATCTTGTTGCAGGTGGGTTGATGTACTACAGCCAGTTTTTTTTTTTCAACAAAGTTGATTAGTTTTCTGTAAACAAAAACATTTTTTAAATTTTCAATATATCTTAATATTATTTCTCCTCAAAATCACCGCGCCGGCGGGCAGCCCATGCCGATCCGGGACTTGTGATTTCCGTCCGGTATGGGGTGGATTTTAATATCATGTCAGGAAAATTTTCCAAGTCTGAGAAAAAACTGAAATCGAATGGTTTTTTCATAAAACAATATGTTTCAGTTGATTTGTGAATAATTAATGCAATCCCGCTTGAAAGCGCGCGCCGGCATTGCTTGGACATGTCAGTTTTTGACTTGGGAATTTTGATCCGTACACGATCTTTTAATACTTTCAAAAAGTCCATGTCTGAAGTTGAAGTCATAAGAAAGTTTGGTTTTTTTTTTCATTAAAATCTTTTAATTTCATCGGATTTGATGTTTCCCATCATCAGCATGCACAGGAAGTTGATTCCCATGATTTTCCCCTTCAACCCCCTTAACACTATATAAATTTGGTGAAAAAGGTACATGTGCCTTTTGTCGAAGTTTCTGTTCTAGGGAGAAGGAGGTGAAACAGCAAGAGGAGCTGAAAGCCTTTGAATGGTGCAAAGAAAGTGAGGCACGGAGGTCTGGGTCCCCGATCATTCCTCTTAAGTGGATAGACTCGGTGAAACAACAAGAAACCTCTGAGGAATTCCACAAAGCAAGGATCACTTTAAGGGGTGACTTGCTCAAGCCGGGTTGCAATATGACCCCAAAAAGACATACTCACCTACCTCCCACCATAGGACCATCCTTCTTATTATTGCCTACGCAGCCTGTTTTGGGATCGACCTTTGGCTCATAGATTTCACCACCGCATACTTGCATGCCAAGATGCCTTATGACATCTACGTTAAGCCCCCTCCCGGTTTTGAAAGGCCAGGGTTTATTTGGCTCCTGAAGAAAGCCCTGTACGGACACCCTGAATCCGGACGGTTGTGGTACGACCTCTTATTGCATGAGTTGATAAGTAAGCAACGGTTTGTGACCTTCACCTTAGACCGTGCTTCCTTTGTCAAACTTCAGGATAGTCCCAAGTCCAATCAACTCTTATCTTTTCATGTGGACGATGGGATACACGCAGCGTCCCAGCGCGCACATGAGGGATTAGTGGCGAGCCTAGAGAAGCATGGGTTTAGATGCAAGAACCTCGGGAAAGCGACCGAGTTTAAGAACATCCAGATCGTTCAGACCGATAAAGGGATCTTGTTGCATCAGCGAAAGTACGAACTCCTCATTTTAGGGGAACTTGGATACTTGGAGGAGATACCTGCTAAGACCCCTTTCACTTCTGGAAACCCTGCCCCTCTAAAGAAAGGGCACCGGCTCCTTGCATATGACTTGAGATGTCTCATCGGCATGCTTATCTTTCTGGCCGTCCACACCCGTCCCCTGCTAATCTGTCCGTTGAGTATAGCAGCCTGCGAAATCACAAGTCCCTAATCCCGATGTTTCGTATGCTATGCTACACCGGATGTTCCTTTGGATCCTTGTCCCACGCGCTCTTTTCTTTCGTAGAGGGGACCGCCGGCTTTTGCAATACCTCAACCGCCTTTTCCAACTTCCCAAGTCTCCAAAGTCATGGGGACCATCTAGGGAGTCATCCGCGGCTATGAAGGCTATCGGTAAAATCCCCACAGACAAGTATGGTGTCAATCTATTGGGCGGGTCGCAACTAGACGAGTTCACCGTCCCGGTAGTAGCCAAAATTGACAAGATCGTAGCGGACAACCCATTGGTCGGATTTGTCGACTCAGACTTCGCGGGGGAGAAAATCTTCCGTAAGTCTCGATCGGGGTTTATCTTTCTTTTCAACGGGCTCCCATAGCCTGGTTTTCGAAATTGCAGCCTGTCATCGCCCAATCCACGCTTGAGGCAGAAAACGTATCGGCTAACGAGGCCGTAAGGGAGTTATTGGCTTTGAGGCAAACCTTACGTGATATGGGGATATGCCTTGAAGGACCTACTATCCTAATTGAAGACAACGAGGGAGCTTTAACGTTGTCCGAGAGGGGGTTTGGAGAATCCCGAACCAAACATATTGACGTTAGGTACCATTTCCTTACTCGGCTGGTTAAAAAGGGAACAGTCAAACTTTTCCGGGTACCTTCCGAAGATAATCTTGCGGACATTTTTACCAAGATCAATTTCACGCACGAAAAATTCAATGTCCTAGCAAACAAAGTCTCGTTAATCGTGGACAAGGGGTGTATGATCCGCTTCGGGATTGATTTCTCGCATTTTGCAAAATAATTAAGGATTTATCATATATCCGTATTTTATGGGCCATTATACATACGTATTATCAATAATGCGCGATTTTAAATTTACTCATTTATATACGTTAAGAGGGGAGTGTTGTAGGTACTGGGTCTACCTCCGCCGGGCGAAGAGTGTGATTGGGGAGATACCGGTGGACTCTTTCTTCTGTTCGCCATTTCTATGTTCTTCTCCGCGCTCACCTCCGAGCCCACCCCCACGCACGTATCCGCGTTTGTCTTTGCGCCCGTCCGTTTCCATGCATTTCACTGCGTATCTCGAATGGATCCGGGGGACAATAGGGGGATCAGATTAATTGTACTTTTGCGTAATATTTAACTCGCTTATCATATATAAATATATACATATATACTATAACTAAGCAAACTGAGTTATAGGCTTGTTATGGCAGTCGGAGGGTCGTTGATCGTCTCGCAACACCTTCGGGTGCTTTATCGTTTCGAAAGACCTCGGCAACTGTCTCCTAGCTGTACCAGAACATAGTTGGATAATTTTTCTTCATATACCCCTTACGGGAAGCGCTGTCATTTCTTTTTATAGTGCTCATATATACGTTAATATATGATGAATTGGCATAGTTGCATAACTATCATATTTATATGTTATCATATCTTTCCTGGATCATATTAACATATACTCATAATGGTATGTTTCATGTGTCTGGTTTACATAATGTTATCATCCGTTACCGAGGAATATGTGTTAAGCGATTAAGGCCGGGTAGGACACTAATCTTCTTGTCCCCAGGTAGGCCCAATCAGATTACGGGGTCGCTGCCTTGTATGTAGTCTAACCGATACATACTTGCCGCGGTGTGAGCGGGTAGCCAAGCCTGATTGCACGTCTCAGAGAGTGTGAGGGTAACAGTGGTTACGTTATGTTTTGAGTTTGTGTTTTCATACGTTTCACAAATAGTAATAGTGGTCGTAACATATATTAGGACCTGCAGTAACTTTCATGCAGTAACTTTCATAATTTACTTTGTTCCAGGGGGAGTGTTGGAACTAATAATTAATATTATTAATAATTAGTTACCCGGCCGGCCGTATCGGAGTAACGGTGTCGTTAGAGCCATTACTTAGATCCGGCCAGTCATGTTACTTTGCGCTCTGCGCTTCGCGCCTTTTCTGCTTTCTATTAAAGTTCTGTTACTGCAAACTGCGTTTGGTGAGAGTTCCAGATTAATATATTTAATACAATTAATATATTATTCTAACATATATATATATATACTACACTACTAGGTGACCGATCTTATGATGATATTAATACAATACAGTTCTTTGTCGGCCGCCCTAAGTTTGCTGGACGATCTCTGGCACCGCGAGTCGCCGCGGCAGTTCCCTACTAACTCTCCAGCCTACTACGAGACTGATTAAATTGTCGATCGTGCAGTGAGACTTCTTATGGAGTCGGCGCCAGGCAAACCGTAACTTGGTTAGCCTGACGGTAAGGCCCGGTCTGGGGTGACCGGCGATTCAAGTTAAAACCATCCACCACTCCGGGCCCAGACCACGTCAAGGCTCCAGCTCCGTTGGATGGTTCAACACGGTCAACTTTGAAGCAGGCTGAGTTTAAATTATTAAAAGTTGAATCAGTATTCACGTCACTTCGAGTCACATCATCATTTTATTAACGTCAATACTTAGTCCTGAGAGCCTGTGGCCGGCCGGGCAACTAGCCTCCGCCGAGTCATTGGACATTAATTAGACCCTCAGTTCTCCTCAGTTATTAATATGAATGATGTCCATGACTATTACTCAGTTAATTATTCGTTAGTAGTAGTTGTTACTGTTACTAGTATTATTAGTTGTAGTATTAACTCTGCAGTCAATTTTAGTACTTGGTCTGGTACTGGTGACACCAGCTTACAGTGAACACAGCGTTGCAGAGAAGTATCTAATGAGCCGGTCAAAAAGACTATCATTGAATTGTCAACGGTAGTTTGAGTTTGAAAGGTTTTGGCCGGTCGTTAACTCAGGTGATCAGTCACAGTGATAATATTAATACTACTGTGAGTAATACTAGATAGTTCGTAGTCAATTGTGTGCCGGTAACCGGGCCCCCGGACTATTTAGGCATTGTGTACTGGACCATAGCATTGGATAGCAGTTACAGTCATAACTGCGCACTTTCACTTGAAGTTTGAGAGTCCTAGTTACGTTTGCTGTCTTGCTAGTCAGTTCTGAGATTATGCCTTCGGATTAAAGTGTCTGTGTGCAACCTGACTTCTGACGTAGTCTCCCGGCGAACCGCAGTGAAAGGTGAGGTATATAAGGTCAGTGAGTGACCGGTCACCTTTATACCAATCAACACGCTCCCCTGCTCCAAACACGAAACTGGACCTCCCAGCACCGCACCCAAGCTCTGTACGGACGGTCATCGCTCCTAGAAGGACACTTGAGGTCCCGTGATCACCAGTCGGGGCTTTCCAACTGACTATATACAAATCATTAAAGCACAAATCATTGAAGGTAAGTGAGTAACTGGTTTATACCTTCAAGTTCTTCGATGGCCGGCCTTGTTGCTAAGCCGCCGTAAGCGGTATTATAAAAAGGCTCAGTTCTTAGCATCTTACGAGTTCAAATTATTAACAGATGACTCGATATGAATAGAATTCAGGATGGACAGACTCTCTGGGGCTGTTACATAATTTTTTAACGCAAATTTTAGCTAATTAGACCTATACTTTCACTGTAAAAACGGAAGAGTTGAAAATAATTCGCACCGGCTCGAAGGGATGAGAGGAAAGCGTAATTGAGAGGAACATATGTAGTTAGCTTGCTAGTAAAGTTTACGAAATCGGGGCGCACTAAGGCTTCGGAACTAAAATAGATGTGTTCAAACGGTTTTCAAAAATTAATTATACATTTCTTGAACTAGTTCCCACGGTAATAAAAACAATGATATGTCACTTCTTGACTGCACATCTTTGTGGTCAAATACAACACGTTCTGATTGAGGAAGGTTTTTTAAAAAAACCACTATGAGCGATGTTAATTAAAATCGCTGAAAACTACTGTGGGAACTAGATTGGATTTTTTTCTTTCATATTCTATATTTGAAATGCTATGAAACCTTCTGGTTCAGAAGCCTTAGAGAGCCCCTTTTTGACATGAAAAATGCATGTTGTTCAAGCCGGCCCTCACTTTTATACGGCAGTGACCAATTTTTGACCGATTTTTGCGGTGTTGATTTTTGGAAGAGGTCGTGAAATTTCCCATGTCAAAAATGATATCTGTGCACTCGTTTTCGTTGTTGATTTTTGTAGCCTCCTTGTATCTTTGGTGGTCTTCGCTTTTGATAATTCAATAGGATACTAGTTCAAGAACACTTGTACAAATTTTTTCAGTCATCAAAATTCCTCTTCTGTACGACAAACTTATTTGGTGTTTGGTGGTATTTTTTTGCAATAAAAAAATGGAAAGTTATGTTTTGTGATGAGAAATCAGTTTGTATAGGACTATAGAATGTCTAAATCTGTTTGTATACTTAATACACGTAAATTCACAAAGCCTGTCCTTGGTAATTTGAATACACAATGAGATTTCACGCAGCGATTTTTCGATGGTATGTCTGACCAAAACATCACTTTGAAAATCGATGAGAGCGCATCGCTCCTTTCAATTTTATTGTTGAAAATGATGTTTTTGTTTATTGTGATGCTATTCCACACTAGACGAGAGGGTTCTTACTTTACTTTTACTTAGAGAGATTTGAATAATTACTGACACGTCACTAAGCACCACAACGCCGCTTTGAATTCACCGTTACGCATAGAGTGATATAGGTAAAATAGGTAATTGTCCTTGGGGTGGGCCGGTATGACTAAATACTATTATTAATAAAATTGTCTATTGCTCCCCCTATTTAGGAATAACGGCCCCATCTACTTATGCTACTAACCTCGCAATAAGATACCGTGCGTATATAGAAATTAACGGAGCCGTCCTTACAGATATGTGCACTAACTCTATAAACTAACTTTGTGTCATGCGCACAAAACTTAACTTCTGACAG
Source organism: Paulinella micropora (assembly GCA_019918135.1). Lineage (NCBI taxonomy): Eukaryota > Cercozoa > Imbricatea > Euglyphida > Paulinellidae > Paulinella > Paulinella micropora. The sequence goes on from WBZZ01000180.1 coordinate 61,581, forward strand.
TGCGTAAAAAGTCACAGTTGTAGCGCCGCCCACCGCGCGCTCCCCCGCTGCCCCGCTCCCTTGATCCCTTGAAGCGCTTAACTCCCTGGTTCCCCGTCGCCCACTTGCCGACCGCCGCCCGGGTCGTAGAACCACATGTGCGCGGCACGCCCCACAAATCGCCGTTCGGGGTCCGAGCCTGAGTCGCTGTCGAGGTCACTGCCCGCATTCGGTCATTGCGTTGGTCGTCATAGTCCGAGCCTACTGGTTCCCTCGACTTGGAAAAATGCCTTGTCCCTTCAGTGACTGAGCTCAACCTATTTGTCCCGCTCACCACCTTCCCCTTCTTTTTCTCACTTTTGCGCTTTGAGCGCTTCGCCTTCTCTTTCTTCTTCTCCTGATCAACTAAAGGTTTGGGCGGGCTTCCTTCTCTCTCTCTTTTTCCTGATCTGTATGCAGCCCGCAAAATCGCCCTCTCAACAGACCATAAGCCGCCTCTCGCAACAACACATTCTCACTTTCTATGTCATGCGTGCATACAAAACATTGCTGCCCACCTGACACTCGCCCCTCACATTGACGATAGACTTCTCTCTCTTGTAACCTTCACTTTGCCCATGTGGGCCTTCTCCTTTGCCATGCCTGCTCTGTCTCGCCCTGTCAAAAATCTCGTCATCCTTTTTAATGCTTTCACCTTCTCACCTTCCTCATCTGTGTCAGAAGTGTCTGACTCACTCCCCCTGTCAGAAGTGTCTGACTCACTCCCCCTACCTAACTTTCCATGTTCCCTTCTTGCTCTCTTTTCCTTCTCTCTCGGTTCTTCCTTCTCACCTGGCTCTTCTCTTGCCTTCTTCATCTCTTCACATTCATGTACTCTATGCTTACCCCCACACATTCTACACTCCTTCTCACATGCTGAGAACACATGCCCCTCCATGTTACAATTGAAACATTTCATGTCTCCTTTCTTCAACGTCTTCTTTCTCGTTCCTGTTCCTTTCCCTCCCCCTTTCTTATTAGTGGTGGTGTACAGTTAGATCTATCACAGCTGCCTGACTGTTCAAACATGTAGCACACCCCAGGCACACTACGCATAGTGACTGACCCCTCTGTATGAGCAAAACGACACTCATACCCCCACTTGCATCCACTCTCTCTTTGAAACCAAAAACACACACCTCTCTGCCCTTCCTCTCTTTTGTTGGCATCTTTCCCTGCGAGTGCTTTTTCTTTCTTCATCTTCTTCTCTCTTTCTTTGTTTCTGTCTATTTCCAACGCTTTTTCTTCCAACTCCTCCCACCATTCCTCAAAAGACCATGCATGCTGCTTCTTATTCATCTTCAGCGTGCTCATCCATCCTCCCCAATCCTTTCTCATCCCCTCTGACGCATACTCAGGGTTTTGTAGGGCATTAGTGATTATAGTTTCCATCGTTCTCTTGGGTGTTTTATGGCCTACTGCCTTCAGCTCTTCATCTAACGCAACAAACGCATCAAACTGCGGAGCATAATCACATCCCTCATCAAACGTCCATGCATTCATCGCATTTATCTTATCTTGCACATCCTCCTCACTCACCTTACCAAACCTTTTGGTCAGTCTGGCCCACACAGTGTGCAAGTTCTGACCAAAGTCTGGTGAGGTGTCTCTCACCAAATCTGCCACACTCCTCTTGGCTTTACCTACTAGCTTATCAAACACAAACGAAAAAGATTCCTCTCTCTGTCTTTTCATCTCATGCTCCAAACTCTCCTCATATGCTACTATCATTCTTTCTTCCTTCTCTTTGTCCTCTACTTGCTCCTTGATCTTCGTCTTGATTGTTGTCGTTGCTGGTGTGGAATAAGTAGGTGAAAGCTGACTACTCACTCTCCCCCTCTCCTTCACCTGATCTTCTCCTCCCCTTTGCTCACTCTTACCACTATCTCCCCCTAAAGTAGGCTGCCTTTCTGTCTCCGTAAAATAAGAGGTAAGGTTTTCTTTGTCTGTCTCTGACTCTAAGTCTAACTCAGCTTCCTCTTCCTCATCTCTCAACCCTATCTTTCCTCTCCCTGTTGCTGATTGCTTTCCTGCTCTCTCTCCCCACCTCCACATGTAATTGGGGACTTTCTTTCCTTTGCTATGCAACGCACTCACATTACTCTCATGCACTATCCTAATGTGTTCTTGAGGGGTCTTTAGTGCCACTTGAGTCCTTTTGCCCCTAGAGCTAAAACCGTCTCTCGTTGAAACGCTTTGAACGGGGTTCTCACGTCAAACTGTCGTTGGGCAGTCACTTCCTTTTTGCTATTTTTGTTTGTGCCCGAGTCTGAGAGTAATGAAACTCATTGAGGGCTTTTGTCTGTTTTTCCTTGAGCAGACAAGTTGACAGTGTCTGATGCCACGGTGCCTCTTGCTTGCCTCTTTGCTCCGACGTTGGTGACTCACCTAACCAAAACGTGGACAGGTACAACGTGTTCAAAACTGAGCCAAAGGGTCTCAGCAGTGTGAAGCTTCCCTTTTTGTGTGTCAATTAATGGAATGACACCAACCCTTTCGTTGACAGTCGCCTCCCAGTCGGCGATGGTCTTCTCCTTCAGCCCTTGCTTGCAGTGCCAGAGTCACTAAGCGCTGCCAAGGCTCATAACCCACTAGACGAGAGGGTTCTTACTTTTATTAATACTTTTACTTAGAGAGATGTGAATAGTTACTGACTCGTCACTAAGCACCACAACCCCCCTTTGAATTCACCGTTAGTAGACGCATAGAGTGATATAGGTAAAATAGGTAATTGTCCTTGGGGTGGGCCGGTATGGCTAAATAATATTATTCTTGAATAAAATTGTCCATTGTTCCAAGCCTCAGAACATGTGCACAGACCTCCTGAAATGCACACAAGGTCACTGCCTTCTCGAGTTTCATGCTTCAAAAAATGTCTGACTTTATATTTTAGACACACAAAAAAATAAGCCACAAAAAGTCAGGAATGATTAACTAGTGAACATAGGAGTTAAATTAACTACTTTTCCAGCAGCATTTAATGAATAATACAACTGCTATCAGTGATATTTTTTTTCATTTTTGCTTTGATTCATTACGACCGGTTTTCACTTTGAAATTGCTCAGCATATACAAATGCTATTTTAATGAAAGGAAGGAAAGAAAGAAAGAAAGAAAGAAAGAAAAAAAAGAAGAAAAGAATGAAAGAAAGAAAGAAAGAAAGAAAAAAAGAAAGAAAGAAAGAAAGGAATAAATGAAGCAAGGAAGGAATAAGTGAAGCAAGGAAGGAATAAGTGAAGCAAGGAAGGAATAAGTGGAAGTAGGAACGAATAAGTGAAGGTAGGCAGCAAGCGGAGCGACAAAGCGGACCAGGGATCAAATCGAGCTCATTTATAAAGTAAGAAAGTAAGAAAGTAAGTAAGTAAGTAAACAAGTAAGTGAAGGAGGAAGGAAGGAAGGAAG
>WBZZ01000180.1:70000-89053 GCA_019918135.1 Paulinella micropora
GTATGTATGTATGTATGTATGTATGTATGTACGTATGTACGTATGTATGTATGTATGTATGTATGTACATATGTACATATGTATGTATGTACATATGTACATATGTATGTATGTATGTGTGTATGTATGTATGTATGTTTCTATGTTTGTTTTTTTGTTTGTTTGTATATGTATGTAATTTATGTACGTATATATCGGGGAAGACAGGTGGTTTTTGAAGATATTCAGAAACCATGCATAACACATCAATTGGTTCCATGTAGGAAGACACGAAACGGAGAGGTTCTATTTGCGAATGTGCATGTGTACGTATAGTTATTGGTGGCTACCTGTAGTCTGTATGTTGAGAACAAAATCCATCGAAGGTATTGGAGGAGACGCCGCGCTGCAAAGCAAAACAGTCAACTTCGAGAAGAACATATATAATAAACAGGGTGGCAGAAAGAGGCAACTTGTATCATTTCTCTCACACTGAGAAAGGAAAAGAAGAACCTCGTCCCTGTGAGGCAGTACTTGATAACTGAATTTTTTTTCCCCTCACTTTCAAGTAGAAAAAATGGCAATCACCGACTCTGAATGCATCAGAAGTTCCAGTTTTGTCTTCAATGTTCGGCCGAGTCACTTGGGACTCCCAAACGGGACGTTCGACAATAGATGAAAATTTCAGAACTTGGAAAACGGTATGGAATGAAATATGAAAAACATATTGTTTCTTGACATGCACTTAGAGCATCTTTAGAAAGAAACTAACATGGTAAAATGTTCTTAGGAAGCATGCAAAATGCTGCTTCAGGGGAGGCTTCTTTTGCCTCAATTCATCGAACGAACAGGTATGTGAAATACTACAGGCGATTGTTCAAATAAGCTGCGATGTTGTCGCTTTCCATGTTCAAGGAGATGCTAATGCAAGATTGTCAACTACTATAGGTACCACTATAACACAGTTATCTTTTATATAAAATAAGGCTATTTTTATATAAATTCGTCTTACTATTAATTTCAACAAAAATATACATAATTTTATCCAAATTAAATATAGCAATTATTAAGCCTTAAATAGTCTTTATTTAAATTTCTTTCAAACTCTAAAAAAAGATAACTTATCTATCTTTTTCCAAATAAACACTAAGAGACATTAAAACCTGTTTCTTAGTTTTTACTGCTGTGCTGAACTTAATTATCTTTTTTGAAAAAATTAAAAGTACTCCCTATTGCGAATTTGATTATTTTCTATTTAAATAAATAAAAATTATTTTATATATAATATAAATGGGTAGAAAACCTACATATACTGCAGAGGAGGCAAGGGCGAAACACGCTGAACGCATGAGAGAATATCAGAGAAGAAATGAAGAGAAAGCACTTATGAGAGCAAAAGAATATTATCAAAAAAACAAGGCAGACATACTGAAAAAATCAAAAGAGAAAAGAGAAAAAATCAAGGCTGACCTTATCAGGCTCCAGAGTATTGTCGGCCAAATTGAGACTTGAAAAAAAAAACAATTTCATATTAAAGATAATATAATATTATATATATATATATAATATAAATAAAAAGTATTTTTTGGAAAAATTATATTCCAATCAATATATGTCGAACACCATTGAATATGGCGGGCACACATGGAACCTAGACAAACTCAGAGAGGCAAATATAACATTCCAAATAAGGCAAAACAAGTTGTATGTGAAAAAACCTAATGGTAGTAGGTTTTACGACATAACAACAACAAGGGGAGCACTATCAGACCCTGAAAGGTTTTATTCTGAACCTGAGCGAAAACAAAGGGAACGAAAATATGTAGAGTCACAAGTAATAGAGTTCAATGGCTATAAACTGATAAGGAGGGACACTGAACACAAACTACCTGTGGGTCAATCTGTATATACTATAAAATTAAGTAAACCAATGTCTCAAAAAGTGAAAAAGTTTCAATACGAGGGTATCATAGGCATGATTGGATCTATAATTGAAGACTTTAAAACACTTTACAAAAACAATGACTTAATACAAATACGTATTAGTGCTATTCCTTCAACTTGGAATGTACAAAACCAAAAATTAATAAAAGTAAAAGATTTTAATTTAAAAGATATATTGACTAGATTAGAATCTATACTGCAATCAAACGACGAAAACTATATGGACGAAGAAGGAGCGACAATGGAACTTATTGATTTTAATTTTGTGGATGTAAGGATGCCAGAAGGAGGAGCAAGATTGAAGGCAATAACAGAAACAGACATGTATAAAAAGAAAGGTGTAATACGAATAAACAATGATGACAACATATGTTTGGCAAGGGCAATAGTTGTAGCAAAGGCAAAAATAGAAAAGCATCAAAAGTATTCACAAATCAAGGACGGACGCAGAATCCAAGACGAACTGGCGAACAAACTACATGAGGAGGCTGGTGTCATGAAAGATTTGTGTGGGCTTTCTGAAATTAGTGAGTTTGCTAGACATATAGACTACAACATTGTTATTGTTGAATATCCAGACAAAATCGGATATAAGACTGAGATGAAGGACAAAAAATATATATACATACTAAAAACAATGAACCATTACGACATCATAACAAGTATGAAAGCATTCTTATCAAAACGAAACTTTTGCGAGAAATGTATGAATGGGTACGAACATAATCACGCATGTGAATTCAAATGTAATATATGTCTAACCGAAGGATGTAAAGGATATGAAAATATTTCAAAATGGAAAACGTGTAATGAGTGTAATAGAAAGTTTCCTAATGATTAATGTTTCAACAATCATAAACAAAATGAGTTTTGTGATGTAAAGAAGAAATGTGTCACATGTGCTAAGACATACAAAGGAGAACATAAATGCGGATATGAAAAATGTAGGAATTGCAAAGAACTAAAACCTTTATGGCACCAATGTGAGATAAAGAAAAAAGTCATACACGCACCATCAACAAAATATGTATTCTTTGATTTTGAAGCAAATCAAGAGACAGGAATTCACATTATCAATCATTCAGAAAGTCAATATTTCAACGACAGCACCCCTATCATACATAAAAACATTGAACAATTCTGTGAGTGGGCGTTGGGTGTGAAACATAAGGGCTATACATTCATAGCACATAATGCGCGGGGGTATGATTGTCAATTTGTGCTGAAATGGTTAATTGAAAAAGGCATAACTCCATTTGTAATCTATGAAGGTGGAAAAATAATGATGATGTCTATTGGTAATGGAAAAGAACAGATTAGATTTATAGATAGTCTATCTTTCCTTACTATGCCTTTATCTGATTTTCCTGATACATTCGGACTTACAGAATTAAAGAAAGGATATTTTCCTCACTTTTTCAATAAAACAGACAACCAAACATACATAGGGAAAATGCCAGACAAAGATGATTATGGTTATAACTCATTCTCAAAGAAAAAATGAGAGGATTTTCTAAAATGGTATGACGAGCAAAAAAGCAAAGTATTTGATTTCAATAAAGAAATGATTGAATATTGTCATAGTGATGTAGATATACTAAGGCGGGGGTGTATTGAGTTTAGGAAGCAATTTATGGAGTTTGGTATTGATCCATTTCAATACACTACAATTGCCTCTACGTGTATGGCCCTATTCAAAGCAAACTACATGCCTGAGGACAGCATAGCAGTCATACCGACAAACAGAACAGACAAAGCAAAAACAAGTCGTATGTGTGTGGAATGGTTAGCATACAGAGAAAAAAAGGACAATGCCAAAATTCAACATGGTCTAAATGGTAAAGAAAAAATACTAAACTTACCGAAAGGTGTGAAAGCCTACTTAGACTGATATGACGAGAAAACAAAAACGGCATATGAGTTCCATGGTTGTTATTGGCACGGCTGTCCTGAGTGCTTTAATGGAAACGAACTGAATAGAGAAAGGTCTGTTAATAAAACATTTGGGCAACTATACAAGGAAACTAAACTACGAGAAACTTTAATAAGTCAGCATCCTGAAGTTAGTCAATTAATAACGCTATGGGGGTGTCAATGGAATAGGATAAGAACAAAGGAAGAATTCAAGGGCACAATAGAAGAGACATTAAGAGAACAAGAAACAATCAATCCACGACATGCTATGTTTGGTGGAAGAGTGAATGCTCTGTCTCTATACTGGAAGTCAATGAGCGAGTATCAGTATGCAAAGTATATAGATGCGTGCTCTCTCTATCCGACGGTTATGTACTATGACCCCTATCCTGTGAAACACCACCAAGCAAGAAGAGGAAAAGAAGCATATGATATGCTGAATAACAAAACAGCATTCGGTATAGCAAAAATAAAAATACTACCACCTAGAGGACTAATTCACCCAGTCCTTCCATGTCAAGATAGAGGAAAGATGATGTATTATCTATGTAATAAATGTGGTAAGGAAGGCTTACAGGACAAATGTCAGCACACTGACGAGGACAGAATACTGACAGGCACATGGGCAACACCACTTATTTACAAAGCAATACAAAAAGGCTACAGACTTATTAAAACTATGAATTATGGCATTGGAACGAGCAGACAACGGAACTATTCAAAGAATATATTAAGACATTTCTAAGAGTGAAACAGGAATCAAGTGGCTATCCTTCAAATGTCATAACAGAAGAAGACAAAGACAACTACATTAAGGACTATGAAGAAAAGATGAAAATTAAATTAGATAAAAGCAAGATTGAAAAGAATGAAGGTAGAAGGGCTGTGGCGAAACTATGTCTAAACTCACTATGGGGAAGATTCGACAACAAAACAACAAGACACAAACAAAAATAGTAAGGAGTGAAGCAGAACTATACAAAATACTAAACGACAAAAAGATAAATGAAGTATCAATTAATGTGATAAACAAAGAATGCTTAAAACTATCTTACAACCTACACCCAGAAAAAGTATCAGACCCATACAATACAAATATTTGTGTAGCACTATTTACTACAGCACACGCACAGATGAGATTGTATGATATGATGGACAGATTAGGTAATAGAGTATGATACCATGACACAGATAGTGTGATTTATTCAGTAGATGAAAAAGAAGGACAGACAACAATACCGACAGGAGATTTACCGTCGGAGATATACCGTTACCGGGAATATCCGTTACCAAATTTGTCTTCAGTGGCAAATTCACGTAAACTTATTCTCGACCGGCCCTCCTTGCTAATTACCTATGTAATACCATTTTTGCTTACAAGTATACTTGAGTTGTACAATACATCTTGTCTAGACATTCTTGAATCATCTAGAATAGGCAAGGTCCCCGTCGGGACCTATGTAGGCCAGCCAATTGTAGAACGGATAGCTTAGATGGAACGGATAGGTTTCGTAGCTAGGGTGCTCAAGCAGCACAGTCTGTACCTCAGAATTAAAAGGTAACCACACTGCATAAGTGAACTGTAAACACTTGGACAATAATAACGGATTAGTAATACTGGGACGCTAGTATTGACTAGTTATTGAATATAGAGAGTGGTCAATTGCCTCACTGCATTGCCCACCCTCTGCGCTTTATAACCTTTTATTCCGGCAAGTACCGTTGCCCGTCAGCTAGTGGGTCTTCCGGCTCGGAAGATTTACAACTCTGTCGGTTAATGAGCCTTGTTCGCGAGAAGACGGGCAAGAAGAACCTTACAAACAGCATTCCTGAGCTTGAGCAGGTCTTTGAAGACCGATATCAAACTTGGGAGTTCACGTTTAAGATGGTAGCGACCTCTGAGAGCTCACAGCTAGGAGACATAGTGAGTTTCATTGCAAAGCATCCAGAGAAAGCTGAAGAGAAATACCCGGATGAGTCTGCATTTAGTGTAGATGAACAGTACAGTACAGAGTCAGACACTAGTGATAGTGACTCAGCAGCTCGTACAGAACTTAAGACTCATGCAACATCATCAGACGCTACAGAACTTAAGACTCATGCAACATCATCAGACGCTGAGGCCTCTATGCCAAAAGAGAGCCAAGATGCACGAATAAGACCGAAAGAACGAAGTAAGTCTAAGAAAGAAAGAAGATCGAGAAGATGTAGGTTAAAGGAATACGCAAAGGCCATGCGCAAGCTAAGCCTTTATGTTTCCGTTGCCTTCAAGCATCCAACACTCATAGCTTTATGCATGACTGTCTCGGATGGCAACCCTATACGCATGCTGGTGCTTGTTAAGCGCCGGTATGGGGGTGCCAACGCAGCAGGAATGATAAAGCGTATGCTTGTTTTTATTTCATCCTACCCAAGAGGGGACATTGAGTTGTGGTTGGACAGAAATAGGTATCTTGAAGAATGTATTCAGCGCGACTACGGAGGTAAAATACCCGATGAATTCTTTTCTTCTTTTCTCTTGATGAAGTTCAAGAAGCATACAGTATTCGCGGGGTTGGATACAATGGTATACCAACTCGGTCGCGAGGACCGACTGAACCACCGTGAGGTGGAGAGAGTCATTCGCCAAGTCTGGCAAAATTTTCGTCTGAATTCTGGTCCGGAATCTCGGGTAAACCTGACTAGGCAAATGACACACAAACCCAACACAACCACACTCATTCGCAGACCGGCACAAGGTACGTTTGTAGCTAAAGAGAGCGAGGGTGAGGAAGAGAAGGGTGGTTGCTACAAGTGTGGGGCAAAGGACCATTGGCGCGCGACGTGCCCAAAATTGCCGTGCACACGGTGCAAGGGCAAAAAGCACAATCGTGCTCAATGCCCTCGTGCGAACACAATGGTGTTAGCACAGGGTGAGGGCAACTGGAGAGTTAGTCCGGATGACGAGAGAGTTACCGTGCTAGAAGACGTAGCTATAGATCAAGCGGATGGTCTAGAGGGAGTGGGAGAGGAAGAGCAAGGTGAAGAGGAAGACGTTGATTTGTTTGAGGGAACTGTGTTTGTTTTGCATGGTGGTGGTGGTGAGGATGTTGAGGAGAGTGATGAAGATGGTGATGCACCTGCTCCACCTCCTATCATACTATTGCCTGCCCCCACATCATCAACTCGCAACATCGAAACAAAATCTCGTACACCAGTGCAGGGAGTAGAGAGGGCGAATGTGGTGAGAACTATTTCATTGCCTTCACTGCCTACACCTATTGCTGCGGTGCCATCACTGCTCATGCCTCCACCCCCACAGAGAGAGAACAAAAACAAACAAAAACCAACACCAAACCAAGACAGGATTGTCACAAGTAGGTAGGGAGATAGTTGGAGCTGCACCTGCACTGACCAACACTCCACGTCCACCACACCAACCAACAAAGAGAGAAAGAGAGAAGAAAATCACTCAACCAGTTCCACAAACAACCACAGCACCCAAAACAACAAACAAGGATAGACAGCCCGAGAAAATTTCGTGCAACAAGCAATGCTGCGGGAAAACTTCACGGGGTAAACCTTGCAAAGTTCGTTTAGGGGCCCATCTGTTCGGGTCACCTTAAAGAATGGCAGATAGGCTAATCTATGATGACTATTGTGGCTATCATGCGAGACAGAGTGCCTTTTTTCCGTTCATAGACTTAGAACAGAGCGCAACAGACAGACCACCAGCAGTTGTCAATTATCCAAACAAAAAAGTTACGGGAAATAGCGAAAGAATTTTTCAATATGTTCGGTAATTTACGCTGTGTAGCTGAGGGAGAGGACTGGAATTATCAACCCCCTCCTTGGGTTGCTGATCCTACCTCCTCAGCTACACTAAACACACTGACTTGGAGGTTTGTAGGTGACCTCCCACAGACCGGTCGCGGCGCCCCGGGAACTTCCCAGACCGACCTAGCTTCAAGTTTTGACGCTGCGTCTCCGCGCAGCAGGTCTGCCCTCAGCGTCCCTAAGGAAGAGGAACCGGTAAGCACCCCCTCCTTCACTTCTACCATCATACCACCTTCTGTCGTTTCACCTTACAGATTAGTCTCGAGCATTGACATGCAGACAGTTGGAGAGATAGCTAGTGAGTTGAAAAGGTCAGGGGGAGTATGGGATGAGAGGAGAGTGATCGAGGTAGGAGGAACGATAGACGAATACTTGACTGATGTGATGAGAGCGATTGAGCTAGTGACTGTGACTCACAACACAAGACATACCACTAGCCCATACTCCACCCAACACGACAACAAGCATTTCACTCCAACTACACCTGACACACCCAACACACCGAACGATGATGGGATAGAGGTAAGACTAGATCCCACAGGTAGGTTTGTTGAGGTGACAGCTCCTCAGGAACTGATCACAGGTAGAATCAAGACAGGTAAGAGAAGTAATAACTAACCTGCAGGAAGAACTGAAAGGACAGATTCAGACTGGGATGCCTGATAGAGACTATAACCCAGACGACTCTGATGACGTCCCTGAGCTCATGTCATCAGAGCCGTCTGAGTCCTCTGAGTCTGAAGAAGAAGAACAGACGAAAAAGAAAAGAAAGAAAAAGAAGTTGAAGAAGAAGAAGAAGAAAGACAAGAAAAACAAATCAAAGAAGCAACAGGACTCCACCACAGTCATAGCACATAGTAAGCTAGTAAAGAGCAAGCATGTGTATCAAGATAGTGGTGCGACACAGTATGTCTGTCACGACGACACGATGATGAAAGAACTGAAGAAGATCAGTAAGGTAACATTCAGTACAGGGAATGGAACGAAAGTGATAGGAGAGGCAGGGTTGATGTGTGTAGCAAGAGCAGATGGAGAGGGGCAAATGCATAAAATTTGCAAGAGTGCCTACTATGTTCCACTCATGCCAATCAACGTTGCACCCACTGGCCCGATGGACCATTTCCATCACAGAGCAGTACTCCATCAAAATGGACAGATGTTCATCTTGAAGGGGGCACTGCCTGTGAAGGAAAGGACATACTTGTCAGGGGGAGGCTAACTAAAGCCTTGCTATACAGATGGGATAGCCACAAGGATAGTAAGTTAGATCCTAAGTGTCGTTTCACACCTAAGGGTGCGCCTGAGAGAGAGAGGGAGGCGGGGCAACAGGGTGGGAGAACCCAAGCATAAAACCCACACCCTCAGACAATAAAGGGACAATAGTAACAGCAAAAGAGAGTAAAGTGAGTATTAATTTATCTAAACTAATAATAAAGAATGCTGTTCTGTTTGTTAAGTACCCTTCTACTGTCAAGAGAGTGAGAGTGCTGCCTGTTAGTATAGTGCATGCTGGCGGGTCATGTAAGCTGGGAGCGGACTAAAGCTTTAGCTGACGCCGTAGGCATTAAGCTAGTAGGTAGAGATGGTAGTGTAGAGAGTGCAAAAGAAGAATGTAGAATGTGTGAGCCATGCATGATTGCCAAAGCCAGCGTGTTGCCTCGATTTGCTTCCAATCATTTGCCGAGAGCAGAGAGAGTGGGAGAGATGCTGCATTGCGACACGCAAGGCCCGTGGAGAGTCATGTCACGGGAAGGTAGAAGGTATAAATTCACGGTTATGGACGATTTCTCGGGTTATGCTCTTGATTTCTACTTAAGACATAAAAATGAATTTATATCTTGCATACATAAAGCGATAGCGTTTATTGAGAGACAGACAGAGAGTAAATTTAAAGTTGTAGTTTGCGACCAGGAATTCACGGCACCAAGAGAGATCAGTGAGAAGTGTAGTGACATAATATGGAAAGATGCAGCCACTGCTGATAAAGATGGTAATGCGAGAGCTGAAAGAATAAACGGGGTGACGGGGGGGCCTGCTCGCGCACTTAGGCAGCATGCTCGATTTCCTCCCAACTTCTGGGCAGAAATGGAACATACAGCCACAGTGCTATATAATATATTACCTATTACTAAAGGACAACATAAGGGCACGTCGCCTTACCAATTACTCTTCAAACGAGCACCACCCTTGCATCAATTACGTCCAATTGGTTGCATGGGAGTGATGCACGTAGGAAAGGTAAATGGTAAAGGATCCATGCCCGGTAAGTTAGTAAAGTTAGTAGGATACGATATGCATCGCAATTTATACAGAGTTTGGGATGGACAGAAAGTCTTGTCGGGCGTTAGAAATGTCCGTTTTGATCTTAGTAGGGTAGGTGAGTCGATAGAGCCTCAGGTAGCTTGGGAAGATGCAACTGAGGGGGAGATAGACCCACAGCCAGAATTGAGCGATGAATTAGACCACAGCAACACACACGGGCTCTTAGACGCCGGGATAGCCGTAGGAACTAGCCAGGCAGTCGACATAGAACCCAGTTCCACTGATAGTCCAGTTGCACCATTCCCTCACAGTCCTACCACTACACCGCACGTAGACAGGGAGGTAGAGGATAAGGTAGAGGCCAAGCTAGAGACTGATCATGAACCTCATGAGGTTGATGCAGTCCAGGGGGAGCAAATAGATGAGCGCATGAGTATAGGGCCCTTGCCAATAGCGCAACATGACCCCCCAACACAGTATGTAGAGGGTAAGGCCCCAACCAAGGGAGTAACATGGGAACAGAGCGACAGGATAACAGAAGCGAACATAGTCAGCGGGAAGAGAGTGAGAAAGCAAGTAGATCTACACCGCACATCTACACATCATGTTACAGCGATGATTGACATGGATGATTGCATTTCACATGAAGAAGCGAGTGAGTGGATGTTTTACATACATTTGCCGCCAGACTTAGCCATAGAGGGTATGACACTCAAAGATCTACAGGCAGGGATAGATAGAGAGCTACGTTCTATAGCGGAGTTCAAGACCTACCAATGGGTAGACGAAAGCGAGGCTGGAGTTAAGATAGTGGGATTGACTTGGGTGCATAAGGTAAAAACTGACCAAGATGGACTTCGGTTCGTCAAGTCACGTTTATCCTTAAGGGGAGACCAGTTGCAACCGGGTATAAGTTATAATCCTGAACAGTTATACGTGCCATGCGCCAACCACAGATCAGTTTTGCTGCTTTGCAAGTTGACAGTTGGCTATGGTAGGAGACTTTTCGGGGTAGACTTTAAAAACGCATATCTTAATGCCGACATGATTGACGCCATATATGCTCGCCCACCACACGGTGCATCCATGTTAGGGAGAGTAGGAAAGATATGGAAGGTCGTCAAAGCATTATACGGCGCTCCCCAGGCGGGGAAGCGGTGGTATGATATATTTTCCGGGCTTCTAAAAGAGTTAGGCTTTGTAACACTCCAATCTGACCCATGAATGTTTATGGAGAAATGAGTGAAGATAGGGGATGGAATAGTAGGCGTCTTCCATGTAGACGACCTCATTTTCATGGCTCCTAATAGGCAAGCCTATGACAGATTTTGCGAGAAACTTGAGATGAACTTTTCCATCAAAAGACTCGGGTTGGCAAAAGAATTCAAGGGGATGGAAATTATTCAGACGAAGTCGGAAATTATCCTAAGTCAGCAAAGTTACGCTCGGAAAGTTGTGAAATTTTACGGGTATGAACACTGCAAGCCCAGCACAACTCCAGGTTCAAAAACTGACCCTATGCCAATGGACGCGCAAGCTAGACTTAGACAGTTCTCCATTCCACAGATAGTTGGGAGTTTACTCTTTTTGGCCAAGATGACTAGGCCGGATATTGAGGAAGCCCTCAATTCTGCAAGCGTTTTGCAGACAGTAGATGTGGGAAAGACTTATTCCAAGCTAGGGAAGATAATCCGATATCTGAAGAATGATAGAGTACTTAAGTTCAGTAAAACAGAACTTAGTGCGGGAGGGAAGGCAGGACCTATTGGACCCATGACAGTTTGGCCCGATGCGGCTCACAGGGTTTGTTTAAAGACGGGTAAATCTCGTACCGGGTATGTAGTCCTAGTAGGAGGGGATCCCGTGGCTTGGCTGTCCAAACGGCAGTCGAAAGTTGCCCTTTCATCGAATGACGCTGAAATTTTCGCTGCGAACGAGGCACTGAGGGAAGCTATGGCAATTTGCAACATGCGAAGTGAATTAGGCATTCCGGAGCCCAAACCATTCGAAGTTTACGAGGATAACGCACAAACCATACTAGCCGCACAACGCGGGTTAGCCGTACCACGCACGAAACACTTGCCTTTGGAAGAACACTACCTACATGAGCTAGAACAGGAAGGCATAGCTTTATTTAGGAAGATAGGTACTAAAGGTCAGTTAGGGGATGTTTTGACTAAGTATTTGCCCAAGGATCAAGCAGACATGTTGTTGGAACGTGTTCTGCCCCAAATTGGATTTGGACGCGTTTAGAAAGATGGCGCTCTCGGACGAGTAGGATAGACATAGCCTTAGTAGGGGTTTAAGCCGATAATGACCAAGTCATTGGAGTAGTGACCGGAAATGAGTCCCAACACTCAATGTCGGTATCGCTTTACGTAATACGAGGGTCAACCTCGCTATTTGTTATATACCCAGCTTTCTAGGTTGTGTTTTGGCGCATGGATCAGCCGACTCGGAAGTGGGCTGCGTCAACGACCGACTTAGTGCTTCTGGACACAAAGTCGTTAAGTAGCCTCCGGCTCTTAAGGATTTTGTATCCCAAAGCATTCTTGTAGCTTGCTAGGACTTGTCACCATGTTTATCTGTGCTTTTGGTTTGTCTTTGCCGTGCGCTACCCCTTTTTCCGTTGATAGGAACTTTAGGTAGTAGAGCATGGGACGGGCCAAGAACACAAGACAAAGTCCGGGGGATCAAGGCCCAGAAGCAAATGCAAATGCGGGATTAGTTCGAGACCGGTTCGCGACAGTGAGCGCAAAGAAAACCGCGCGTTCGGCCGGCAATTACCCTTCGAATTATATTATTTTCATATATATTTTTCCGATAGTGTCCATTGCCCCAGTAAACGACAGAGTTGTAAATCTTCCGAGCCGGAAGACCCACTAGCTGACGGGCAACGGTACTTGCCGGAATAAAAGGTTATAAAGCGCAGAGGGTGGGCAATGCAGTGAGGCAATTGACCACTCTCTATATTCAATAACTAGTCAATACTAGCGTCCCAGTATTACTAATCCGTTATTATTGTCCAAGTGTTTACAGTTCACTTATGCAGTGTGGTTACCTTTTAATTCTGAGGTACAGACTGTGCTGCTTGAGCACCCTAGCTACGAAACCTATCCGTTCCATCTAAGCTATCCGTTCTACAATTGGCTGGCCTACATAGGTCCCGACGGGGACCTTGCCTATTCTAGATGATTCAAGAATGTCTAGACAAGATGTATTGTACAACTCAAGTATACTTGTAAGCAAAAATGGTATTACATAGGTAATTAGCAAGGAGGGCCGGTCGAGAATAAGTTTACGTGAATTTGCCACTGAAGACAAATTTGGTAACGGATATTCCCGGTAACGGTATATCTCCGACGCTCCCCCTCAAAGAACGTAAACTAATCCGCCTTGACTGCTTAGTAATAATATGGTTTATTATTAAGTCCGCACCAAGGACCTTATGATCATAAATGAATCAACATGTCTATGCCCTATCACTCACGTTGGCGGTGAAAAGCCAGACCCAAAGAAGGTTATTACTTACCCTCACTCTCTCTGAGAAATAGAGTCAGAAGTGGCTACCCCACTTACCGCGGCATGCATATATCAATGAGATTACATGCAAGGCTGGCGTCCCACGGTAAAGCAAGGCCTCTCTGACGAGAAGACGATTAACAACTACTCTCACCTAACCTCTCAAATTGAAAAAAGGTAAAAGTTGAGCCCATCCCGGCTGAAACTTGAAGTATGATCATGCATCGGAGAATTACATAACATATAATAAAAAAATAATAAGTCAACAAGTCGACTTAGTAAATGTTGATCCGGTAATACGATTTACGGTGAAATTTATTTATTTATCTATCCCTAATGCTTATATGATAATCATAATGTCCATATATATGAAGTATAGATATAGACATCACATAGTAACATATAAAATGTGGCATTGAATAATATAATAAAAGTTATGAAGGCAAATGCATATAAAATATTCAATATGAAATATAATCATGCCAAATTAACGCAGTAGTTATAGAACATCGAGATATAAAAGAAAATACTATTTATATGATATAATATTAATGCGTCACTTAGCAAAAATAAAAACGGCAGCATTTCCCCGGCAAGGGAGACGAATTGATAGATAAAAAGACAAAGGTAAGCAGAAAAATAACCACATTTGTTGGAGCAGGTCCTAAATCCTACGGCTACATACTAGATGACGGAACTACGAAAATGCTTCTCAATGAATTACGAGACTTGTAAAAAATTGAACTTAGTAAATATGTTTAGTATTATAAGCAACGGATTACAAGTAGAAGACACTGCACTATCTAAGAAGGCATATGAAGAATTAGAGGACTTACTTGAAACAAAAGGTGAAAAGTGTATAGCAAAGAATGTGGCAGAGGCTGGAAATTTAACCATTCACACCAACAGCAAAATAACGAGAAACAAAAAGACTAAAACAATTTCGTCTGAGCACATACAAAAGATATTTTCATTTACTTACACAAAAAGAGTAATACAACCACTAAAAGAAAACCAGATTACAACATTACCATACGGCTATTAATGATATTTTATTCATGCACTTCGTGCCTTCATAAAACATCGATTGCAAGTAAAGCAAAAAAAAAAAAAAACGATGTTTGTTGAAGACGTGTCTGAAACAAATATCAAAAAAAGGAATTTACAAAAAGAGAAAAAAAAGAAAAAAAAAAATGCATCGGGTAAAGAATGGTTTATCAAGAGTTGAACCGCCGACAATGATGGACAACACCACCAACTTACTAATTACACTACCCATCACCATGCCACGAGAAGGGTAACAAAATAACTTTTTTGTGTTGTGTTTTTCTCCTCAGTCAATGCGCAATGTTATCACATGGTTTTTTCTGAGAAAATGCGAAAGCACAGAAACTACGTTTTCGCAGTTTTGGCCTACTTTCTTGCAGAAGAGATGAGCGAATTTATTGATTATGAAGCCAAAGAGGCTGAAATGTCAAGCGAAAGTGAGTTAGAAATAGAAAGAGAAGAAAATAATTGGATTGATTATTATTCTGACATAGCAACAAAAAATTATTTCTGACAAAATGTATTTGGAAACTAAGAAAAAAAACTTGTTCAAAAACATAAGATTATTGAAACGAGAACTTTACGATGTTGAATCAAGACTGGAAGCAGTTAATCAGAGATATGAGGAACTAAAAGAAGACAAAAGACGAATGGAAGAAGAGAGAAAAGTTAAGAGGCAGAGACTTAGAAAAGAAAAGAGACTAGGAAAGAAATAGCATTTTTGGAAAAGTGGTTAGAAAAAAATTAATTTCCAATGTCTCGCCAAAAGGAAAATTTTGCACGTAATTTAATTGAAAAAGGTGATACATTTGATGAAGTGATAGTTAAATATAAATTGTATGTTAATGAAGCGAGAGTGGAGTAAAAAAATGGTTGTGATCTGTGCTGTCTGCCTACCTGCTCACTTCTCATCAATGAACACGACACACATTTCACTACAACATAAAAGCACACTTATTATTTGACTATTTCAAAAAAAATATTTATCTCCTATTTATTTACGAAATACAAAAAAACGGTTTCAAGGCACTGCCCACACATGTTTTTTTGTGCTTTTTGGTGTGGGGCAGGTGCTATGCCTCCAAAGAAGAAGCCAGACAATCCGCCAGCTGAGACACCTTCAGCGACCACAGAGCCAACCACTCCCGACGCGAAACGCCCACTTCACGAAGACGAAGAGGAGGATGTTGGTGCTGTTTCAAATGCTTTAAATGCAATAACTATACGAAGCCCAGGTGCTGTCCCCACTAAAGCATCGTGAAGAAAGTAAGTGTTTCGTCGAGTTCGTCAACGACAACAAGACACCAGACCTTGTTTTCATCAAGCCAGGGAATAACAGCGTTGAGGCGAAATTCATGAAGAGCCCTGGAGAGGCAAAAGTTTTTTTGTCATCATCGGTTCTAAGAATGTTATCCGTGTGTTTCATTCTTGGTCGGCGGTAAAGGGGTACTACATACACACTAAGGTCCCTGTGTATTCAAAGTTTGCCACCTATCACTTCAAGAAATAATATTACTACAAGTCCATTATTTCTTTTTTCTTCCTTTGTCGGGAAGAAGTTCTGATGTTGGCAGGGTCTATTTCCTCTCGTTTAAGTAAATGCTTTGTTTGTTTTTCTTTAGTTAGTTGCTTTAGTTCTTTATTAATATCTGTCTCTTCCGGTTCGTTAGTTGCATCTGTCTTTAATAAATGTCGTGGTGGCACTATATCATCATTTGTTAATACAATCCGGTATCCCTTACGGGCTTTGACGGTGTAGATTTGCTTGCTCCATGTCTTTCTAGAATGTGTTTCTTGTTTAATTTTCTAACTCTGTCTCCCTCTTTGATACCAAATAAATATTTATCAACATATCTATGTTGTTGGCTAATATCATTTCCTTTAAATACATCAATTGGTGCCGCCTTAATCGCTGAATGTTCTTTCTTGTTATAATAATAAACAACATCTTCAATATAACTTATCCAATCAAAATTACGATTAAAGCCCATAATACGTGTAATCTTTCTCTTAGTGTTCTAACAAATCTATCAACAATACCTAACGAATTATGATCGCCTACTTCAACCATAAATTGTTCAATACCATTATTTCTCATCCACTCAAAAACAGCACCTTTAAACTCCCCACCATTGTCCGATATGTATGCTTTAGGCTTTGGTAATTTCTTGAGAGCATCTAAAACGGTGGTTGAAAATTTATTCTTTATACGTATCACATAAGCATAACGACTATGAATATCAATCCAAATAAGGGCAAAATTATAATTTTTATTTTTTGTAGCAACCTTACTCATATCCATTAAATCAATATTAACCATATCTAATACCTTATCAGCCCATATTGTTGTCCCTCTAGTCCTAGGCTTAGTCTGACGAAATAACTCTTGAGCAGTGCTTGTCAGTTCTTCCATTGATATTTATGAATCGCGCTTCGTGCTACGCACTCTCTCTTATTCATAAACATCGTTTTTTTATTTCATTTTAAATTAATATCACCTACCTACGATGTTCATCAACAAACGAGAATGTGAGCGCAGCGTCACAACGTCCCTTCGGGACTTGTGAGTGAAACGATTGAAAGTGAAGTTGATGAATATCATTAGAATTTCAAAAATATCTTTTCTGCTTCCTTACTTTTTTCTTTAGTCTTTGGTGTATTGTTATATACATTAACTGATATTTTTTCACTTCGTTTTTTACCGCCTCTCTGTTTTACGCCTGTTGTTTCATAATCTTCGCTTTCTTCACTCTCACTTTCTTCTTCTTCTTCTTCTTCGCTGTAATTCTCAGGCTTCTTGGGCTGTGGTGCTTTCTTTGCGGTTTTCTTCTTGGGCTTTTTAGCATTCTTTTTTATCTTCTAAGCATATGATTTGCAATAACCTCAGACATATCAATTTCGCTATCGCTTTCGCTTCATTCATCTTCAATCTCAGGATTTTTAAGTATTTTTTTCGCAACACCAACTTCAGCATCTGTCTCAATAAGTTCTTCCACTGATGCTTCTTTTAATTCTCCTTTTTTACGAAGCCTTTCACGTGCCCACTCGTCCTTTCTACGTTCAGCATTTGCTCTGTTTGCTTGAACTGCTTTCTTCCAGTTTTCCTTTGAAGCCTCTTTTGACGGCATTGTTTACAGACGAATGATATTACACAAAATAATTGTATTTTTTGTTAGTATAATTTAACAAAAATAAAAAGATTAAAAATAATTAATATACAAACAAATTGAAAATTTGTGTTATATAGCAAAATCGCGAGCGATTTTTTATATACAAACAATGTCGCAATATAAATCATTACTCGGCTTGTCAGAAATCGCGACAGACAGCCTATCAATCGCAAACTTAGACTTAACGAACACGAACATAGTTGGTCTGAATACAGACAGAGTGCCAGAAGATTCCGACCCAATAAATCTTTATCATACTGATGCGCGATTTGACACACGTCTCGCTTTAAAATCAACAACAGACCTAAAAGAAGGGCTTAATTATTATTGGACTGATAACCGCTTTGATGGTCGGTTCGCTTTAAAATCAACAACAGACCTAAAAGAAGGGCTTAATTATTATTGGACTGATAACCGCTTTGACACACGTCTCGCTTTAAAATCAACGACGGACATCAAAGAAGGAAAAAAATTATACTATACAGAGCAACGAGTGAGGGACAACGACGAAGTCAAAGCCTCAACTCAATACAGAAGCAATACTTCCAATCCGCACCAAACCAGTTTATACAATTTGATAGATACAAACATATCTGCACCAGTGGTCGGTCAATACTTAACATACAATGATGTAGATGGTAAATGGAGGAATACCGCCCTCGGTTCAATTGACACACTTTCTGATGTCATAACCACACCAATAGCTACTAATAGTTATCTAACATATAATTCAATAAACTGGGTAAATAAAACCTTTCCGATAAATGTTGATGAATTCGGCAATATTAGTATGGGAAGGAAGAATATAACAAGAGTTAATTTACTAAATACCAAAGATGTTGATGAATGGATATTTGAGCATCAAGATAATAATGATAAGGTTTCAGCGAGTGGAAGCATAGATAGCCACAGCGATGTGACAATATCAGGCTTCCCGGCAGATAACCTACTGCTTATGTATAGCACGGGACAATGGAGAAATACGACTTCACCCTTTCTTAGATTAGACGGCACAGCCAGTATGACAGGAGGACTAAATATGGGTGGTTATGCTATTTCAGGGGCTTCTACATATAATGGAATTAATCTCGCTAATCTCGCAGTTGATGGTTCGGTGGTCAAACTAACAGGAGACCAAACCATAGGAGGAATTAAAACATTTAGCAGTATAATAAATGCGAGTGCGGGTCTTGATATGAAAAGCCAAAGCATAACAAATGTAAATCAACTAAATGGTAGGTCTATCACAACTTGGCTATCAGAGCACGACTCCAACAACGCGAAAGGGTCGGCGAGTGGAAGTATTGATACACATAGCGATGTGATTATAACAACAGCATCAGATAATCAACTACTCATTTATAGCACAGGACAATGGAGAAACGTGGCATCACCATTT
>WBZZ01000181.1:5000-7500 GCA_019918135.1 Paulinella micropora
CATCAACCCTTTGCATCACGCCCCGACTTCATCAGCCATGGTCAGGAGTTGGTTGCCTGTTTAGCCCTTGCGCTGCGCGCGATTAACGGCGGACACAAAATCGTCATTGTAGGAGATAGTTAGATCTGAACCCTAGGCTGAGTTGCTAGTGGCAGAGACCGTCTCCAGGGAAAGAATAGATAGATAGATAGATAGATAGATAGATAGATAGATAGATAGATAGATAGATATATAGATAGACACTACCATAGTTTGTGGAATAGTAGGGAAAGAATAGTAGATAGATAGATAGATAGATAGATAGATAGATAGATAGATAGATAGATAGATAGACACTACCATAGTCTGTGGACTTTTTTGGCTTTGTAAGGAAAGAATAGTAGATAGATAGATAGATAGATAGATAGATTGATTGATTGATAGACACTACCATAGTTTGTGGACTTTTTTGGCTTTGTAAGGAAAGAACTCTTAAGTGATGTAATCCACTGAACGCCTGATTATCTATGCCTGAGAGAGAAAGAAAAGAGAGAAAGAGAGAGAGAGAGAGAGAGAGAGAGAGAGAGGAAGAAAAATGAAGAAGAAGAAGAAGAAGAAGAAGAAGAAGAAGAAGAAGAAGAAGAAGGAGAAGGAGAGCGAGCGAGCGAGAGAGCGAGAGAGAGAGAGAGAGAGAGAGAGAGAGAGTAAGTCAGCCCCGTTCTGCACTACACCACCCAGATTTCCGGGTTCTGGGTGTGAAAGTGGCCACCACAGGCCAGGCTTTCCAGGAAGCAAGCCAAGCCCAGAAACTGGCACCAGAAACCCGGAATTCTGGATGGTGTAGAATGCGTGTAAGTAAGTCAGTCAGTCTGTCATTGAGCCAGTCAGTCTGTCAATAAATGATAGATAGATAAAAACCATACAGATTTTGTTTGGCGCAATTTAGCCCCAGAGACACTGAAGCAAAAGAAAGTTTATTAACTAAACATATGCGTAAGTAAAAAAGTCAAGCAGTCAGTCAGTCAGTCAAATCGTAATGAAATAAGGTAGTCACCCACTTGCCACGAGAAAAACTCACGTAAAATAAAAACATGACGCCGCAAAACACGGCTTATTTCACGCGGATTTTTACACCGGGCGAAATTTCCAGCGAAATAGGCCGTTATCTGCGGTCAGGTTTTATTTTACACCAGGTTTTTTCCGGTGGCAAGTAGCCTGATTTTTATTAGCCCTTACCCTATGTATCAAATATTGGTCACTGCGTGCAGTTTTGGACATTTATCTATCTATCTATCTATCTATCTATCTATCTATCTATCTATCTATCTATCTATCTATCTATCTATCTATCTATCTATCTATCTATCTATCTATCTATCTATCTATACCTATCTTTATTTATCTATCTAGTGGTACAGTCATTTTGAGCCCAGGAAATTACCGCGGCTAACCTGAAAATGTGGACAAATTCACACCTCCAAAATGAGAAATTCCTATTTCTTAAGCACAACGAACAATGACTTCAAGCGCTTCGATCTCAGTCCATGTTTCCATCTACAGCCTGTGTTATGGCTCACTAGAAAGCTCTTGATTGAGAGCTTTCAAACGAGCCACTACACACACCCTCAAGATCAGAACCAGCTGAGAACGAAGAGTTTTGAAACTATTGCTGATTGTGGTTAAGGACAAGGAACTTCTCATTGGACGCAGTCTCCACACCCAGACCACAAAACAGGGTAAGGGCTAACTCATTTATCGGCCACCTCCACAAAATATGGTCAGGTTACCGATAAAACTGCACATGCGGCGCGCAAATTCGACGTGTTTTGCGGGCTCGGCCCGGCTCCGGCTCGCTCGCAAAACACGTCAAATTTGTGGCTAGCCACATAATATACTTGAATAGGTGAATGAGAAGTTCCTTGTCCTTAACCACAATCAGCAATAGTTTCAAACTCTTCGTTCTCAGCTGGTTCTGATCTTGAGGGCGTGTGTAGTGGCTCGTTTGAAAGCTCTCAACAAGAGCTTTCTAGTGAGCCGTAACACAGGCTGTAGATGCAAACATTGACTGAGATCGAAGCGCTTGAGTAATTGTTCGTTGTGCTTAAGAAATAGGAACTTCTCATGTGACCATATAGATTGTTCCCACTGAGCCATAGGTATTTCAACATGGGGACTGGTCCGAAACTCCTATGTGTGTATGTATGCATATGTATGTGAATATATCTATATGTACATGTATACGAAATGGTGAGAAGGTGATTGCGTTTCCTTGTGACTGTAGATGTAAAGGAAAACATAAAAAAGATGACCTTGTATGTATGTATGTATGTATGTATGTATGTATGTGAATATATCTATATGTACACGTATACGAAATAGACAGCTTGCTTTTAAGGTGATTGCGCTGTCAATGTAAATGTAAATATAAAAAGATGACTTGTATGTATGTATGTATGTATGTATGTGAATATCTACATGTTTATGTATGTATGTATACATGTATGTATGTATGTATGTATGT
>WBZZ01000182.1:0-5000 GCA_019918135.1 Paulinella micropora
AATTTCATTCAAGTAGTCTTGTTTGGTGTTGAGGTCGGCCATGATATATATGTAAAGATTTTATTTTATTTTATTATAAATATTTTTTCAATTCATCCTTGTTTTGAACCCAAGGTTGCTTCATCAACCACTCAATATATGGTTTATCAATCTTAGCAATGTCTTCAATTTTTTTTGCCTTGTATTTACCGAAATGAAATACATCCTTCGGCTGAGAGGCTTTAATCTTTTCAATTGCCTTAATTTCTTCATCAATCAACTGTTGGACATCTCTTACTGAAAAGAATTCCTTATTCTTCTCAATTGAAAGTCGTCCAAATTTTTCAGATAGTCTGGTGAGGGAGGTCATTGGTCTATATAGAGTGGTAAAAAAATTTATGAAAAAAAATTAATTATTTGATATTTGATTTTTTTAAAATCCAAAAGGTCTAGTTTCAATCGCATTCTCTACAATTCCAATAACTTGTCTTTTCGTATATGTAAAACTAAATATCTTTTCTAAGTATTCGCTTGTTATTTTTTTTCTTTTGTTTATGTCTTGTAATTTTGTTGTTTTCTATTATAACTACTTTTCCAGACTTCTCAATTCGCTTAGCAATCCGTAATTCTTCATCAGTCTCCAACAATTCAGCCAGTTCATTTTTACCATTCTCAAATAATTCAGTGTTTGTAATACCTAGCCCGCAACTTATTACACTTAACATATTTGGTAAATTCAATGCTTTTTTCGTTTCATAGTTCATACTAAATCCTTTTACTTTCATACTGGCTTTACCATTATCTAATAAGTATCCATAACATTTCGGCCCGCCTCCCACAAAGGTTTTTATTTTTGCTCCTTTCAATTCATCTGTCCAATCTCCCAGTAAATCGCCTGTCTCTACATCCACCTCATTAATTTCTTTGTTAGTCGTATATATTACGCTGTCTGTGTCATGATACAATATCCTATTGCCTAATCTGGCCATCATATTGTAAAGTCTCATTCTCGCGTGGCATGTGATAAATAAAGCAACCACAATATTTGTTTTAATCGGGTCGCTCACCGCATCCTGTTTTAAGTCATAACTGGCTTCTACAATTTGGTCGTTAATTATGTTAATATTTATATTATCCACTGATTTATCGTTCAATAGTTTGTATAAGGTATCTTTATTCTTTATCATTTTGTTCTGTGTTTTATTTTGTTTCTGTCCAAACTTACCCCATAAAGAGGTCAAGCACAACTTAGCCACTGCTCGCCGTCCTTCGTTTTTAAATATTTTGCTTTCATCCATCTTAACTCCCATTTTAACTTCCATGCTGTTTATGTAATTTTGTTTTTCTGCTTCCGTATTACATCCCGCGGGGTATCCGCTGGACTCTTGTTTTACTTTCAAGAATGTCTTTATGTATTCTTTGAATAGGCTACTGCTTTGTTCTTTCCAGTGCCATACTTCATATACTTTTATCAACTTATACCCTTTCTCTAAGGCCTTGTAAATTTCTGGAGTTGCCCATGTGCCTGTTATTGCTCGTTCTTTATCTGTGTGCTTACATTCTCCATGTTGCTCAGTCATTCCGCACTTATCGCATAAGTAATACATCATCTTACCTCTGTCCGCCTTCGGTAAGACTGGGTGTAGTAAGCCTCTAGGTGGTAGCATCTTAACCTTAGCCACTCCGAAATATTCTCTGTTTATAATTTTATTTTCCATACTTTTTCTTTCCTCCTCATTGTTTGGTCTAATAATTATATGGTGTCCGCTTGGATAAAGGTCGTAATACATCACAGTCGGATAAAGTGAGCATATGTCAATATATTTCGCATACTCATTATCATGTCGTGATTTCCAATATAATTTCAAAGCATTCACTCTACCTCCAAACATTGCCTCTCGTGGGTTTAGTCCTTCTTGTTCAGTAATTCGTTCGTTTGTATCCTCTGCCAGTCTTTCACTGGTTTTCATCAGGCTCCATTCACACTCCCAGACACTTATTACTTTTGCTTGTTCGTTAAGTTGTTTTTCTCTTCTCATTGTTTCCTTGTATAGTTCGCCCATTGTCTTATTCTTCTTCACATTCAAAGCATTGCTATTCCAACACTTATCACATCCGTGCCAATGACACCCGTAAAACTCATAAGCGGTTTTGTTTTTCTCGTCCCATCCATCTACATACACACGAGATTGCCCGAGTTGAAACATTTTTTCACCTCCGTTGAATGCGTGTTTAATATCAGTTTTATCTAACCTGCTTCTGTATGCTAACCATTCTACACAAGCCCTAGAAGTCATCCTGTTTTGCTTTTCCGCTTTCAATATCGCAATTGAATTCTCTGGCATAAACTTAGCACGATACAAAGCCATAACACAACTCGCAATAGTTGTATATTGAAAAGGATCAATACCAAACTCTAGAAACTGGTTTCTAAAATCTATACAACCCTTTCTCAGTATATCAACATCTGAATGACAATACTCACCGATTTCCTTCGCCATATCAAAGTGGTTATGTGCTTTCACTTGTTCGTCATACCATTCAAGAAATTCTTTTCGTTTATCTCCTCGCATCGTGTCGTAGCCGTAATGTTTCTTATGTGGCATTACACCGACATAGTTTCTATTTTTTGCCGTATTGAAGAAGTGCGGGAAGAAACCTTTCTTAAGTTCCGTAAGTCCGAATGTCTTTGGAAAGTCTGACAATGGCATCGTAAGAAAACTTAGGCTGTCTATAAACCGATACTTCTTAAGTGTCATCATCATAATCTTACCACCTTCATAGATTACAAATGGAGTTTGTCCATTATCAACCAACCACTTAAGAATAAACTGACAATCATAACCGCGGGCATTGTGCGCAATAAATGTAAATCCGCTGTGTTTAGTGTCAAAAGCCCAATTACAGAAATCTTGAATGTTCTTATGTATAATAGGGGAGGGGGTTTCACCCCCTACCATACCCCCACCTTTTTCGTCAAGGGTTTGGAAAGGGGCGGGGCCCTTCCGTCGTAATACTGGCTTTCCGCATGATTAACAATGTGCTCGCCTGTGTCCTGTGTCGCTTCAAAGTCAAAGAATATGTATTGCTCTGACGGCGGTAAGATTTCTTTTTGGACTATTTCACATTGGTGCTCAAGCGGTTTCACTAGTTTGCAATTTCGGCATTTCGCATATCCGCATTTGTGCTCATCCTTCTTTCTGTAATTAAGACCGCACGATTTACATTTCGCTTTAACATCGCAGTTTGTCGTCATGTGATTATTAAAGCAGTCAGTGTTTGGAAACTTTCTATTACACTTCTCACATTCTTTCCACTGGCTCTTGTCATTTATTCCCTTACATCCGTTTGTTTCACAGATACTACATTTTGCTTCACAGGCATGTCTTTCCATATACCCTCTTAGACATAACTCACAGAAATTCTTTTTCCTATCATAGACTTCATATTAGCTATGGCATCGTAATGTCCTTCAGTCTTTAGAATGTAAAGGTTAGTCAGCCGTTCTCCGTTCGCATCAAGTAGTTCTGTTTTATAAATGATTTTGTCAGGAAATTCAACAATAACAAGATTGTATTTAATGTGATTAGCAAATGTATTAATTTCTGGTATTCCACACACATCCTTAATGACTTTTGCTTCATCGTGTAAAGTCTCTGCCATTTCCTGCTGCATCTTTCTTTTTCCCATTAGTATTGTCTTGAATTTTGGATGTTTTTCAATTTTTGCTTTGACTACAACGATTGCTCGTGCTAAACATAAGTTATCGCTGTTTGTAATACAGATTACTCCTTTCTTTCTGTATATATCCAATTTGTTCAAAACCTGTAGCCTTGTCCCGCCCGTCTGCATTTTAACAGATTTCAATACAAATTTTAATTTATCAAAGTTTATTCCGTTCTCATCCATGTAAAGACTTTCGTTGCTTTGAAATATTGCTGACAATCTTTCTAAAACTTTTTCAACCGAGATTTAATTAACTTTGTGCAAGCCTGTTGATACTTTTCCATAGTAATCAACAAACTCAATACCTAGGCTAACCTTATCTTCGGGTGCTTGTCGTTTTACAAAGTCGTTCAACACAATCTCAATAAATCTTATCACATATCGCATCGTGAATGATCGGAAGTTGCCATTAATCCTTACCGCATATCGGCTTTCATTTATTCCTAGTTCGTGTTCCTTGCTGTCGTCCCTTATGATATCATAATTACCATACCGCAACAAGTCTCTGTAATTTTCTTTCATCTCTTTTTTCTCTTCAATCGTAGGTAAAGGTGGTGCTATTGGTATAGCATGGTGCTCAAAATACACCGCACCTCTTACTTGGTTCAAGTAGTTTTGGGCTGTCGGTGTATCAATTTTATACCCCCTTACCTTCGGTTTGATATATAGCACATCCCGACCCCTGACAGACTTGATTTCGTAATTTATCTTATATTCCCTTAATCTATCCAACCTGTAGACCTTGCCGTTATATGTGTGTGTGTCTCCATGTTTGATAATAGTATATCAAGGAAAATATAATTTTATAAAATTAAAATATTTGTCTGCCTCAATCGGTCGTCCCCTCGTGGCCTCGTGTGTGCCCCTATATATAAGGACCCTCCTTGTCTTTAAATGGAAATTCAGTGTTTTCCGCAGAGAAACCTTTTTGATTATCAATACTTACCATACCCGCAACCGCAGTGGCAGTTATGTTCCATGTATCCGCACATATTACATCTATCATCGTCATCCTTCTTTATTCTATCCATATACTCTTTGCTTGGCCTTGGAGGAACTGGAGGTTTTTCTTTTTCTGCTGAAAAATGTTTCTGAGACTTCATATGTCGCGTTTTGTTTCCATTATGTATTTCAGCACCACATCCACACTTAAAATCTTTATGCTTCCAAATTTTTTTCTTTTCTTTTTTGATTATTCTTGTTTCTTTATCGTAATTAATTTTCCATTCCTCGTATTTAGGTATTATATTTTCCTCGTGATATTTCTTTGCTTCTTCCAATGCTTGCTCTTTTGA
>WBZZ01000182.1:12500-20000 GCA_019918135.1 Paulinella micropora
AAGGAAGAAAACAGAAGGAAGAAGGAAGAAGGAAGGAGGAAGAAGGAGGAAGGAAGAAGGAAGAAGGAGGGAGGAAGGAGGAAGGAGGAAGGAAGAAGGAAGGAAGAAGGAAGAAGGAAGAAGGAAGAAGGAAGAAGGAAGAAGGAAGCACGAGGAGAGGTCGTCGAGGTCGCCGAGGTCTGCCATAACGTGACACCCTGGTGGCGGAGATGAAAGTGCAATGAAATAAGATAGACTGCATGCACGAAGATAGATGGAATACTATTTGCCTCTTCATGTGTCGTTTACGATACCTGCACATAGGGCCAGGTCACAATCGCCCCAGTTGAACGAGCCGCGAACGTCATAGCACCATGCTACACCCTCATTGTCGACCGTTGTGCGGCTGTTGTAAGTGACGCCATTGTAAGTGAAAGGAAAAGAACACACGTTGCCGGCCGTAGTGCGGCAGCCTGGCGCAACAACAAGAAAACAAGAGAAAGCGAGAGAGAGAGAGAGATGATAGATAGATAGATAGAGAGAGAGAGAGAAAAGGAGAGTAGTAATAGTAATAGTAATAGTATCAGTAATAGTATCAGTAATAGTATCAGTAATCGTCTCAGTAATAGTATCAGTAATAATATCAGTAATAGTAATAGTAATAGTAATAGTACAAGTAATAGTACTAGTAATAGTACTAGTATAGTAATAGTGATAGTAATAGTGATAGTAATAGTAATAGTAATAGTAATAATAATAGTAATAGACTTATCAGTCAATTGGCCTTTGATCCTGTCGGACATGTGCCTCCATTGGTAGCACGGGACCGTTCGGTGACGCGGCTCCGCTCCAAAGACTCGACTGGCAGTGCAATGTGCAAATGAGCGTGCTGTGCATGTGCAAGTGGGTGCAAGGAGTGAGAGGAGTTATCTGCCGAGAAGAAGTCCGCGACGCTGCGCTGACCTCCACCTACAACAGATCTAGCCAGACATTCTACCTGACTAGGCCTTCCCCTCCTTCTACCCACCTCCTGAACGACCGTGAGGTCGATCACCTCGTCCTCCTCCTCCGCCCCCTCTGCCTCCCTGGTCCTCCAACTCCTCCCACTCCTTCCAGATGGTGGCAACAAACCTTCCTAACTCCTCCTCCACCTCTTCTGGGACAGGGATAAACAAAACGCCGAGCATCGCCGCCATCTTTTCATCCTCCCCCTTCAGCCATTCCTCTTTGAAGAGCCTCATCTCCTCCTCTGCCGCCCGCAGTTCCCTGTGATAAAGCCCTCCTCGATTCAGCACGAGGGGCTGCCGGGCTTGCGCCTCATCGATAAACTTAAACAGTGCCTCACGAGAGCTCGCAAACGTTGGGTAATGCAGCAGGAAGTGACGTAACGACTCGTTAACCTCAGTGCCACACAAGGCGAAACAGCTTGAGCAGTCCGGCGAGCATGAGCCAAATTTGGATCGGTAGAGGCGAAGGCGATTGTTGCAGCTCAACAATCGCCTTCTGATAAGGTTGTGACTTCCCCCCTCCAGCGCCCGCCAACGTGGGAGAGCAGAGCGGGAAGACATCTGGCTAAGCAGCACCCTAAGCCCATCAGAGGGCTTAGCCTGCCGCTCCCAGCCAGCTACTTCCTGCCGGACAGACCATTGCTTTACCACCTCGTTCCAGTTCGCAAGAGCGGCCCGCCAGTCCTTATCATCTACCGTGCCATCTTCGTTCACGACCCGCTTGAGCGCATCCAAGCCCTCCCGCAGCCTGTGATCTGCTAAGATCAAATTTTCCGTATCTTCCTTCCATTTGCACCGACCCGTGTTGTAAAGCCTGCGTGTTAGCGCTGTGTTGCCCAGTAACTCGATGCACCCTAGGAACCGAAGCCGGGCCGCCTTGGCAAGGATGCTAAAACTCGGCGTGCGGCCTAAACCCCTGGTGATGCAGCCGCTTGTGCGCGTACCAACACCTAAGATGACCGCAGGGGCGCTACCAACGCGCCCTCCAGCTTACTCAGCTTGTTGGCGCCCGGCAGATCCCAAAAAGCCGATGCGTAAAGCAACTTTGCGCCAACCATTTGCTGCCAATTCATCAGCCGAAGACGCGCTGGAACTTCATGGGCAATCCAGGTCACAACTCGACTGGAAGCTGATTACGGTCCGTCAGACAAACCGCTAATACCTGTTTTACATCAAGTGTACCCGAACCCTCACCACGAATAGCCTTGGCGAGTTTACCCTTGAAGGCAAAGAATCGCACTCGGAGGTGTTCTTTTCCCGCTTTGGGCAACAGATGGCAGAGTTTTTGTATTTTCCCTTTGAAAGGGATTGGATGTGTTCTTTGTTTTGTTTCTCCACATTCCGGCCAAACGTGGATGGACTGCTTGATGGAACATGGGTCACCCAAGCTCCAGAACTTGTGCTCGTCCGGTTGTCTGGCTTCGTTCACAAAGGGTTCTCTGTACACTCGAAGACCAACTAGCTCACTGGGCGACGCCATGCTCTGCTTATGCAGAGCCTTTGCTCCAGCTGTGACAATGCGATAGTACCGATTGGGATGTCCATCCAGCGCAACTAGTGAAACGTCGCGACAGTGGTACTTCTTTTGCCTACCTTCTCGATAGGGTAAAACGCTGGCGTCAGGCTTAACAGGCTGGAACAGCTCGCCTTCACGCGCGGGAGGACTATCCGTATGGGCATCTTTGATGTGATCGTCAGTTTGCTGCCTTTTCCAGGGAGCTCGGCAGCCTGGAGCCTCGCGGCGGCTTTTTCCGCGTGCTTTTCGTCGCGTTGTATGTACTTGTGTAGGCCAAGTCGCACCGCTGCTCTGCAGTCCTCTTCATTTTGGAAAAGCCGTATATTTTCAGGCAGCCCCAGGGCGTGGCATTGGGAGGAAAGTTCCTCAAGGCCAGTCTGCGGACCCTTTCATCGACTTCCTGTGGCTTACCAGTCGGGGAAATTACCTCTA
This sequence comes from Paulinella micropora, assembly GCA_019918135.1. Taxonomy (NCBI): domain Eukaryota; phylum Cercozoa; class Imbricatea; order Euglyphida; family Paulinellidae; genus Paulinella; species Paulinella micropora. Next base: position 15,435 of record WBZZ01000182.1, read on the forward strand.
GCAGCCCCTTCTTGGTACGTCGGACTGCGGTGAAAGCAAACTTTATGTCTATCGCTCGCCACTTGTCTGCGTCACTCTTTAAGTTGACGGGTTTCCCTTGCTTGTCAACCGGCAGGAACGGTCTTGCTCCTCTTTGCAGACAGGAATATATCTCGTCGATGGTGGGCCCCTTGATTTGTACGCCAGTCGCAAGGCAAACAAGATCATAACTGATGATCACAAATATCCATGGGATATCACCGGTCATGAGCCCCACATTTTTCAAGACGGTCGATATGTTCTTGAAAGACTTTTTGTTTGTCCATCTCCTTCCGGTACATCGCCTGTCTGTCCTCCAACGGTACTCATGCATGTTCCAGCGCGGCCCATCCAGTATCAGCGACGAGCTTACCCTGTCCTGGTAAAGTCGTTTCATGTTCACAGGGATGGACGCGCTACCCAGTGCACCCGCCTCCAAAAAATATTCCACACTGTCATACACGACCTTTTTCATCTCAGAGATGGTAGGAAACGAGTGTAGTGGGTGTGCGAGATAAAACGTCGTCTCAGGGCGTGTATATCCGCGGCTGAGTTGTCGGCCTTGATCGCGCATGGCCGAATTGATCTCGTCGTCCGTGCTTCTATGGATGTTCATAGCACAGTCTCCATTGCGTACAGTCAGTGATGAGCCCATTTACAACGTCGATTTACACTTATCGTATGATTTGCTCCTTAGGTTGTACACATATTTTTTCTCATCTGACGAATATAGTTCCTTCACGTGCAGGTAGGCTTTGCAGAAGTCACCAACATAGCGCTTGTTTTTGGTGAGATGCAGGTATTCGTCCGGGCGGGAGATTTTTCTGCCAGCTTGTGCCAAATTTTTCCCCGCCCGCCGATCTTCTCCCAAAAGCTCTCGACATTTAAGGCCATTGCCTTTTTTTTCGCAACCAAAATTTTCTTGGGCACAGGCTAAACCCGGCAAACTTGGCGCCAAGCGGCAAGGGAACGCGTCGGGGGGGGCCTGGAGGTTCCACGTTACATTGGCGGCAATGCCCTGCAAGGCCCAAGCTTGGAGCATGTGGTCACTGTCTAGTGGTAGCGAGGCTGGATCGCGCAACGTGTAGTTCTGAACTAGGTACAGTGGGTCTAGCAAGCGTTTGCAAAACAGCATCTGCCCCAGCCCGGAAGCGTCAACGCGAGTATTCTCTGAAACAAGTCCAGCAACCCTTGCTTGCAGGTTCTGTTCGTAATTTCTTATGCTGAAAGAAAGCTCTGGTACTTCGTATGGTGGTTGTGTTTCAGCGTACTGGCACTCGTACACGCAGCCATGCCGCAACAGCGCGCAAAGCCGCGAGAGGTAGGTCAAGAAATCGTTGTACACGCGCTTGTTGAACAGCAAGGTGAGAATACGGTAGAGCTCGTCTGCTATAAAGTCGCTGTTTGTGTCGGGTCGCAGAGTGGCAGGCAGCATGAGGACAATAGTCAGCGCGCGGTGCGTGCTGAGCGCCCGCTCGAAGCTGTCGTTAGTGATGGGCCAGGCTAGCCCCCAGGATTCCGTGCGCAGAGCTATAGGCAACACGAGCGTGCCGTGTTGTGCGGCTTGGGCAGTGGCCCTATCGGCTAGGCGCGGCAGTCCTTGAATTACATTATCTTTGAATTCATTGTCCCGCAACAATTGTGCGAAAAAGTTCTGGGCCATTTTGTTCTTTTAAAAAAAAAGAGCTGGCTGCCCTTCTCTCTCTTTTTTTTTTAAAGTAAGATATTTGCTTTTCTTTTCATCTTTAAAAAAAAAACAAGACAGCGGAGAAAGAGACTAAAACAGAACAGTACGCATTTTTTTTGGTGCCCGCCTCTTTCCTTTCCCTCCCTCCCTTTCCTCCCTCCGTGTTCCTTTTTTCTTTCTCCGTGTCCCTTCTTCTACTCCCTTAAAACAAAATTCTTCTGTAGCCGAATTTTGCGGTTTAGACAGGTTCCGCGCGAAACTTCCCGACATTTGCGGTGAAAGAAGGTTTCGCGAACTTCACCTGGTTCCGGACAGCAGGAGAAAAAAAAAGAATTTTGGCATTTTGGCATTTGGCTACATTTGAGACAGCAAAAAATTGGGGAAAGATTGGCGAGCGGGGAAATTTTATGCTTTTTCTGTAATTTTCCCCGCCCGCCAATCTTTCCCGAAATTTTTTACATTAAATTTAGCAGGATTGCCGAAATACTATAATAATAATAATAATAATAATAATAATAATAATAATAATAATAATAATAATATTCAGTCGCAGGCCGAATTTTTCGGTGAAAGAAAGTTTCGTGTGAAATTTGCTGGAACTTGCGGTGAAAAAAGGTTTCGCGCGAAATTTGCTGGAATTTGCGGTGAAAGAAAGTTTCGCGAAGTTCACCGGGTTCCGGACAACAGGAGAAAAAAAAAGAATTTCGTCATTTTGGCAATTGGCTAAATTTAATGTAAAAAAATCCGGGAAAGAATGGCGGGCGGGGAAAATTAATGATTTCTCTGTAATTTTCCCCGCCCGCCAATCTTTCCCGAAATTTTTTACATTAAATTTAGCAGGATTACCGAAATGTCCTTTGCTAAAAAAAAAAAAAAAAAAAAAAATCAGTCGCTGGCCGAATCTTGCAGTGAAAGAAAGTTTCGCGCGAAGTTTGCCGAGATTTGCGGCTACAAACTCGCACGAGACTTGCAGCAGTTTGCGGCTTTTTTTTGACCCGGCCGAAAAGTCAGCTATCTTTTTTAATAAAAATTTTCTGGTCTTTTTTCTTCCGTTATTTTTTATAAACTACCAAAAGTAATTCTTCTGTCTATAGCATGCAAAAAGAAAGAAGGAATGTCCGGCAGGAGCCGAAAAGCCCAGCCAAAGTGTCGGCGCACAGCTGCGCCCCGGCCCGCCTCTCCATCCCTGACGATGTGTGGAAACTGGTGCGTGAATGTCTGAAAATTTCCAACGTGGCCGCGCTAGCCTTGGTCAACCGCCAGCTCAACCAGCTGGTCACGGGCGCCACATGCGTCTGGCAGGGATTTCGGCAGCCCGACATTGACCTGAGCCAGCAGCACCGGCAGCTCTTGGGTTTGTACCGTGGCAAGGCCAAGGTGTCAGGCCTGAGCCGCGTCTCGGCGAACAACAGCACTGCCCAGGAGCTACTACAAGGGCTTCGCATAGACGAGCTTACGGTGCGAGGCAGGGATCTCGTCGGGCTGCTACTCGCACCGGCGGCCGTCCGCAGCCTGCGTCTGCTTGACTACAAGGAAAAGTATGTTTTGCCGGCGGCGCTGGCTGCCTTGCGGGCGCCGCACGCGCTCCTGCAACTGGAAACGTCGTTCTTTCTGAATGAAGCCAAAACGCGTGCTGTCCTGGCCAAATGCCAATCACTGCAGAGCTTCAGCGTCCTCTCATCCCAGTCTTACTTCGGTCCGGACGACGATCAAGAAGAAAAAGTGCCCACGAGCGAAGAAAAGTCCAAAACGTGGCAGAAGTTCAACGGTCGCCCCTTCCAGTGCCTGGAAGGCCTCGCGGACCTCAGGCGGCTCGAGGTGCGTTACCGATTCATGGGCAATTTCGATTGGCTAAGCCAGCTGGAAACATTGCCCCTAGTCGAAGAACTAAAACTAGACCCGGTACGCGTCTGGCACTTAGAAAAACTCGCGCGGCTGGCGAACGTGGCAACAAAACTTAAAAAACTCGAGCTTGGTTGGAAGTCCGATATTACCCAGACGGGTCTCGCGTCCCTGGCCAAATTTCGCAGTCTCTGTCACCTTGACCTTTGCGGCGACATTTTGGAAATGGACGAGAGAATCGATTTCCGATCGCTGTCGACCCTCCCGCTACGACATTTGGGAATCTCGTTCAGAGGAGATGAGAACACCGAGTTTCTGCGAGATCTGCTAAGCTGTCCATCACTAAGCAAAGTGCTGCGCAGGCTGTCGATCGACGACTGCAAGCTCACAGATGAGGACTTAGCCGGGTTGCCGGCCGGCCTGCATAGCCTGGCGCTCAGTGATTGTGCAATCAGCGAGCATGGTCTGGCCGGGCTGCCCGCCCATGAGGTTTGCCCCGAAAATCGGGGGGAAGGGGGGGGGGGGGGGGGGCGGGGGCGGAAGAATCACCCAAATTCTCCCAGGCCCCCCCCCCCGGGATGGGGGGGGCGGGGAGAAAAAATGTATTCCATGATTTTTGGGCAAAGCCCGGGAGGGGGCAAATGGTGTCAGGGAAAAAAAATCACGACGAGCGAAAAAAAAAAAATGTCGTTTGGCCGCTGACCCGGCGATTTTGGCGCGCTAATCGTGCACAAGGGAATATTTGGAGTGAAAGTAATGTTATGTTACCGAACCTTGCGTGCATTGGGACCGACCTGCTTACCAACCTAACTGCCTGCCAGCCTGTCTACCTACCAACCCACCGACCTTCCTATCGACTTACCTTGGCAAGCGCCCACCTCAGAATTTGAAAGGCTGCTGCTACGGTTAGTGTTGTTGCTGCTACAACCATTTTCTGCTGCAAGTAATAGCTGCAGCGGCAGTAACACCAGCAACAATAGAACAACAACAGCAGCACAAGTAGCAGCAGCAGTAGTAGC
>WBZZ01000182.1:25000-32500 GCA_019918135.1 Paulinella micropora
CAGCACTCTCTGACGCATACTGTTTACCTAGATTGTTTTTGTCTGGCGGGCGCTGGTGTGTTGGACGAGGGATGTGCGAGGGGGAAGAGGGGGGGGGGGGGGTGTACGAGGCGGAGGGGGGGGGGGGGGGAAGCGCGAGAGAATCAAGAAAATTCCCATGCACTTTTCCTTCCCCCCCTCCAGTCCGTCCGTTCGAAAAAAGAGAGAAAGAAAGACAGAAAAAACACAGTTTCGAATTTCTGGTTTCTGATTGTGCAAGAAGGAAGCGCGCGACCGCTGCTCCGGGCAACATCACTCACCTCTTGGTCTTTTTTTGGTGCTGTTATTTTCTGTAGCTAGCATTGCAGACAGGGGAAAAGACACAGATAAATAGATTGTGTGTGTGTGTGGGAGGTAAGGGTGGGCAAGATAAATGGTGTGCAGGAGAGAAGGGAGAAAGGGAAAGGAGTGCGTACAAAAAGTACGGGCAAAGAGGGGGGAGGGGGAGGCGCCTCTCCCTTTCTTATTCATGCAGGGAGAGAGGCGCCCACCCCCCTCTCCTTTCTCGCCCCTCTCATCAACTCTGCAACGTGTGATGCATTTTTCACTGCTATGGATGAGTTTGGACACATGCCTTACAGAACGTGGGAGGGACCAGGCGTTATCTCTTATAACGTTCCGCTTCCGTCCGGCTAGGCGAATGTTGCGGCCTCATGCGTGAGTCTGTTTTTGATATGCTGGGCATCGTTGGGGGTTTCTGTGTTTGATTTATTCAGTGCGTTTACGCTCTTTTGCTGGCGCTTAATGCAAGCATGGAAATACAAACACTGCAACGCAAGTGCAGCGTACAGGATAGTCAAACCAGCCCCTGCCCAGTTGCAGACACGCGTGGCCCCGCTTCTGATGATAGTCAGGCTAGATAGCTGGTTTTTCAATCCGCCCTTGGCACAGAACACCAGTAGGAAGCGGGAGCGGGAGAGCTTTAATCAAAAAATAATTTCTGTACGTTCTTGACGCGCGTGTTTTGCACGTTGACATCAGTGACAACTCTGTTTTAGATAATTTTGCACCGAGCAGCTGAAGGGGCTTCAGCGTGCCTGCCCGGGGACAAACACCGAAACCCCCGTCGCCGGAAGTGAGTTCGGCGACTCCGCGCTTCTCTGGCCCCCGTCGGGGAGGGCAACCACTTGCGCGTGGCTGGGCGTGCTGGGGCTTAGGCTATATCTTGCGCCGTGCGGTTGCTAGTATTAAGGTCTCCCTGTAATTAAAGAAAGTCTTCCTGTTTTTCTTTTTCTTGTTTTGATGCGTCCCGTACCCACGACGACAAGGTTCCCTTCTGTGTCTTTGTTTTGCTGGCAGGCGCAGACGAAACAATCGCGCCCTTCTTCCGTTTGTTGCGCGAAGCACCGGCGGCCGGTTCAAGAATGCACCCGTTCAGACATCTCGAGAGACACATGTGTGGTCGTGTGTCGATGCTGCACTCAAAACATACTTTTGCAAAGCACCTTTTGCGCGGACAAAGGTAGAGCCGGGCCTGGCGACATTGCGGGCACATTTTCAACTCGTCTGGGTACACGATGCTTGCACCCGTACACTCCCCGCACTGCACCTGTACGGTGGACTGGGTAGCCTTGCAGTCACCAACGCTCATGTCGGCCGGGTCAGTTTTTCTGTTACTTTGGTTTTGTGTAGCTAAATTTTTTGGCTGCGCTGTCTCTTGTTTCCTCGCGGAAAAGGGGGGGGGGGGGGGGGGGGGGGGCTTGCTCCTCCCCCTGCCCCCGGCCCCCCCCCCCCCCCTTCCTCGGGGAAGAGGGAGGGTGCCCCCCGCAACCCCTCACCCGCACCCCCCCCCCCCCACCCCCCAACCAACCAAGGGAGGTTTTGTCTCGTGTAAAAAAGACTGTGCGTGTGCCAGCAAAACCCACGCCAACCTCTCCCCTCCCCGCACAGTTTTTCTACGAGATACACAAACGCCGCAAGCTCGAAAAACCTAGCCACGAAACCTGGCTTTTAGTGCGGGGAGGGGGGGTTTGCAGCCCCCGCTGCAGTGATATGGCCGAAAAGATACAGTAACCAGGGCTTTTCGGGCAAAGCTTTTTTTTTCCAGGCTATATATCATTCCCCATATTTTGACCATATCACAACACAGTCGTGCTTTTCTTTTGGGGAGGGGGAGAAAGGGTGGGGGGGGGGGGGGGGCGCACCTCGCCTCACCTGCACCTCCCCCCCCCCCCCCCCCGTTCTTTGAACTCAGGGGATGAGGCGAGGGGAGTGGGAGTGGGAAGGGGTGGGGGGGGGGGGGGGGAGAGGATGGGGAGGGGAAGGAGAGGATGGGGAGGGGAAGGAGAGGATGGGGAGGGGAAGGAGAGGGGGGGGGGGGGGAGAGAAAGAAAAAAGGAGGGGGGGGGGGGGGATGGTGCAAAACCTGCGCGAGCCAAGAGACTGGGAGCTCGGCCCTGTACGACGCCTCTTCTCGTGACCACAAACCCTAGCGCGCGGATGGATCTGCGACGCTTTCTAGTGACGGAGGCCCCGGAGTTACTTTCCGTGGATGCGCACGGTTTACTAGTACCGCTGGCGTGTCTCGTGAAAGGTGCCGAGCCCGACCGTCTCGTGACAGCACAGGAAGCGCTGTCGAACCAGGAACTATGGGGAGACAAACTCTCTTGCCCGCATTGCAGGAAGCAGTTGACCTTGGTTTGCGCCTCCACCGACGGCAAAAAGCGCTCACACTTCAGACACCTAGAGCCACCGGAGGGGGACGACACCAGAACTCACGCGGGAGAGGGGCTCAAACGTCTGCTAGCAATGGCGTTCATCCAGGCCAAACTATCCAAGATAACATTTCTATGGCCCTTGTGCCGTTGCGCCCGGGCCTGCCGCCAAAGCCGGAAGCAAAGCTTTGGGGGCTGCAGTGTCATGCTGGAAAGTGCTCTGGGTCCATTAGCCCGGGGGCGATTCGGGCTGGCGCTCGAGGAGGCCAGGTTTAAGCCCGATGTGACCGTATTGGATGAGCGCGGAGAACCCGTGGCTTTTGTTGAGGTCCTAGCCAATAGTCGCAAGGAGGCAAAGCACTGGAAGGCCTGTTACAAATTCCCACAAATAGCAGGCTTGGAGGTTAGTTTTAGCCAAGCCTTGCACAAAGACGCAGGTGGGGGTTATGAGCTGAAAGATGTCAGTTTCTGGAGACCACAGGCAGAGTGCGTTGCTTGCGCTGAACAAAGACGAGCCGCGTTTGAGACAATGCCAGCTCGGGAGGGAAAACAGCGCACAGCCGAGCTGGCCTTGCAAGCAAGACGCGGGCGCAAGGTGTACGAGGCCATGGAGCGCAAGCTGGGCCGCAAACCTTCGATCGAGCGCGTGCAAAAACCGCTGCTCAAAGGGGAGCTGCCCTCGTGGCTTTCTGACGACGAGGCGGCCGTGATGCCGGTCTTGACGTACACACCGGGCGCTAGGCATGGGCAGCCCGCTAGCTTGAGCTGGAGGTGGGACGCAGAAAGCAGCTCCTCCCCATGCCTTCTCCCTCCCTCTCCGTCACGCGTCCGTACGGCAGAGGAAGACGGAATATTGAAGTGGGCATACCCAGGAAAATAACCATCCATCTGCTATAGACTTCGGCCGATGAGACGTCAAATCCTAGGGGGTCTACTAATGATACAAACTCGCTCAGGGGGGTTTTCTCACAGAGCGCGGAGAGAGAAAGATGGAAGGAGAGGTCGTGATAGCATAGTGCCCTGCATTTTCTGCTGCCACAACCAAGATGCGAATCGCAGTTTCTTGGGGGGGGGGGGGGGGAGACAATTAGTTTAAGACTAAAAAAGAAGGAAAGAACGCGTGGCCCTGCTATAGAAAGGGGTGGGGGGGGGCGCAGGGTGTCTGTGCAGCTGTGTGTGTGTGGGGGGGGGGGTGGGGGGGGGGGACGTTTTTAGTCGCCGTAATCTCTGTACAAGCTTCTGCATTTTTCGAAGGGCGACTATGTCTTGCGGAATGTCAGTTCATACCACGAGAAGTTTTCCCTGAAACGACTGCGAGGAGAGCCCCCCCCCCCCCCCCTGAGAAGTTTTAAAGAGGGGGGGAGCGCACCCCTCACACACAAAGTTTTAAGAGGGGAGGGGCGCCCTTCCCCCCCCCCCCCCCTTTTCCCTCCCCCGATTTCTTCTTGCTCCAGAAGAGGGGAAGGGGGGGGGGGGGGGAGGGAAGGGGAAAGAGGAGGGGGAAGGGGTGGGGTGGGGGGGGCCTTCTTTTGTTGCTTTCCCCTCGGGCAAAATGGGCAGAGGGGTGTGCCAGTAGTAGAGTGTGTGTGTGGGTGGGGGGGGGGGGTGCCTAACCCGTTTCGCGCGTGCCCCCCCCCCCTCTTTTTTCTAATTTGCTTCCCCTGACCTTCAAAAAAAAAACAGATTGTCTGCCCCCTGGGGTAGTGTCTCTAAAAATCCTCCTCTGCCCCCCCACCCACCAAGGTCGACAAAATGAGCGAGCAAGCAAAACCTGGTGCGGGCGTCGTCCGCACAGTGTCAGATGCGCGCCAGACTCTGCCGCCGGTTTTGCGGTTGTACCAACTAACCTGTGCAGATTGTGGGCGCGCCAAAGCGGGTGGCGAAAAACTGCGCACATGTGGCCGTTGTAAACTTTCAAAATGCGGGTTACAAAATGGCAATGGTTATCCGGCCGGGCCGCGGGTACAAAAAGGCAATTCTTACCTGGTCGGCCCGCCAGGGACAAAAATGCAATGGGCCGTTCAGGCCTATCGTAGATTTTTAACAATTATATCAATATGTTTATATATATATGTATATATATACATATATATATATATGTGTGTGTGTGTGTATGTATGTATGTATGTATGAATGAATGTACGTATGTATGTATGTACGTATGTATGTATGTATGTATGTATATATATATATATATGTATATATATATATATGTATGTATATATGTATGTATGTATGTATGTGTGTGTATGCATGTATGCACATAAGTATGTATGCTTGTAGGAACGTGCGTGTATGTCTGTAGTACTACGTATGTATGTACGTGTGCATGCATGCGTAGATGTATGGATGCATGTATGTATCTATGTATATATGCATGTATTATATGTAAAAGTATGTCTGTGTGTGTGCGCGCACGTCTATGAATGCAAACCATTTACCTAATAGTATCTATCTATCTATTCATCTATCTATCCATCCATCTATCCATCCATCCATCTATCTATCTATCTATCTATCTATCTTCCTATCTATCGATCTATTGTATATATGTACAAAGCAGACTATTTTGCTGTGGTTTTGTTTTCAGGAAGCGGCTGCTCAACAGCGCAAGCAAGAGGAAGACAAGAAATTGAGGCGCGAGGTGCTGCTGATAGATAGATAGATAGATAGATAGATAGATAGATAGATAGATAGATAGATAGATAGATAGATAGATAGATAGATAGATAGATAAATAGATAGATAGATATATGTTTAATATGTTTAATCTATGGGCGTGGCTTAGCTTGAAAAGCCATTGCCTCCTATACTACCCCCGACAAGAACTTTCAGCACCGGCCAAGCTGCACACCAACCACTGTCTCGCTGTGGTTGGTGTCTGTGCCCAGTTCAAGCCGAAAGGTAGCCGAGCCCTTTTGAACTATACGGGACAACACTAGAACACTCCCCAGGAGCGTGTGCCCTAAGGAGATGATGCCACAAACAAGCCGAGGTTTCAGGAGTTCACGCTCGTTGTGAGTTACCTTCTACAACCCCGACTTCATCAACCCTTTGCATCACGCCCCGACTTCATCGGCCATGGTCAGGAGTTGGTTGCCTGTTTAGCCCTTGCGCTGCGCGCGATTAACGGCGGACACAAAATCGTCATTATAGGGGGTTTGGTTTTAGGCCGGAGCACTGCGCAGCTGGCCCTCTGCATCCCCCCCGGATAGATGAGATATCGACTAATGTCAGAAAAAAGGAGCTTCTGATTTCGTCAACCAAGGAAGTCTGTGAATAAAGTATTGACCCGATGCCCAGCTAAGCCGTGATGTTTGCACGGAAGGGACTGATACAGGCGATACCAAAGCTCCCTAGTACCAGGCGGGGCCAGGGCTCGTTCCATAAGCGCCCCTTGCAGAACGAGCTCCCACCTCCATTACAGAGGGCCCAGTAAGCAGATGGAGTTTCGAGACTGTTCGACAGTCTAGTATAAACCGACAGAGCACTGTGGGTTTTATTCCGGGCTCAACAAGCGAGAAAGGGCACCCTGAGGGAACAGGATTGTGCTTCCCGTCGCTATTTCGGCATGTGACTCATAGGCGTATGGCTAGGCACACATAAGGCACCCCACCAAGATAGATAGATAGATAGATAGATAGATAGATAGATAGATAGATAGATAGATAGATAGATAGATAGATAGATAGACGTTCTATGGGCAAAGTTGGTAAAGTTGGTGTATCGGTTTTAAGAAGTTTGCACTAGCGAGGAGCACGCAGACTGCCAGAGCCAGGTAGATGGTTGAATGATTGTTCGGTGCGTAGGCATTGGAAGACGCAACACGCGGCGATAGCGTTGAAGAACTGCAGAAAGCAATCGAGGCTGCCACAGCTATCGGTCAGCAAACTAAGCCCTTCAGACCGTCATTTGACTGCGGATGTCTTGACGTGGTTTCGCAGACCCTTCCATGACGGAACTTGCTGCTGCCACGGCTCGCCTCACACGTCTGCAAGAGCAGGAACAGGCCAAACAGGTGCTGGAGCCTTATCTATCTATCTATCTATCTATCTATCTATCTATCTATCTATCTATCCATCTATCCATCTATCGTTCGTAGATGTATCTACAAAGCATACTATTTTGCTGTTGTTTTGTTTTCAGGAAGCGGCTGCTCAACAACGCAAGCAAGAGCAAGACAAGAAATTGAGGCGCGAGGTGATGCCGATATATTGTAGATAGATAGATAGATAGATAGATAGATAGATAGATAGATAGATAGATAGATAGATAGATAGTAGATACGTGCGTGTATGTTTGTAGGAACGTGCGTGTATGTCTGTAGTACTACGTATGTATGTACGTGTGCATGCATGCGTAGATGTATGGATGCATGTATATATCTATGTATATATGCATGTATTGTATGTAAAAGTATGTCTGTGTGTGCGCGCGCACATGTCTATGAATGCAAACCATTTACCTAATAGTATCTATCTATCTATCCATCTATCTATCCATCCATCTATCCATCCATCCATCTATCTATCTATCTATCTATCTATCTATCTATCTATCTTCCTATCTATCTATCTATCTTTATCTATCTATCTATCTTCCTATCTATCGATCTATTGTATATATGTACAAAGCATACTATTTTGCTGTGGTTTTGTTTTCAGGAAGCGGCTGCTCAACAGCGCAAGCAAGAGGAAGACAAGAAATTGAGGCGCGAGGTGCTATCTATTTTTTATATTTGTGTTTCAATAGCATTGTCTTGTTTAATTTGCAAACGCACACACTTACTACTGGGTAATTTGCGTTG
>WBZZ01000182.1:37500-72500 GCA_019918135.1 Paulinella micropora
CCGTTACTCTTTTTCGAAAACCGAGTAACGGCTACCATTACTTATTTTTCGAAAAATGAGTAACGGCTACCGTTTTCCCGGGAACTTTTTTTGAAAAGATGAGTAACGGCTATTTCGGTGGACCCGTGAAATTTTCGACAGACCGGTCGACTGCCTGCCCTTCGACAAGCTGCTCCAGGTGCTGGCACTGATACCAGGCGAGAGGGCGAAACAACTGCGGTCGGAGCAGGCACGAACAGCTCGAGGCCGCCATGCAGCTGGACTCGATCGAGCAGCACCGCGTCGAACCGAGTCCGAAACTCGAGCTCATCGAGCAGAAGATCGCGGTGATTGGCGCACGCAAGAAATGGTGTATCACTGAGTTTGCGGCGCAGCCCGATGCTATTTTCTGCTCGATGAGCTCCTCGGCATCGAGATGGATGAAGGAGACAAACTGTTCTTCGCGACTGAGGCACGCAACAGCGCAAGGCAAGCAGTACAGGCCATGAAAAGTACTGCCTCTCTGCCCACATTCACTGCTACTGCTTCCGCCACTGTACCAGAGCCACCCAAAGCAGAGAGGTTGATGGGAGGAATACCGGTTAAGACCAATGTCTACTTCTGGTGTGCATATTATAATAATATGTCAGCAGCTTCCACCCTTGATGGCTACGTTTTCCCTGAAACTTTCTTTCCGTGGTAATGCGAAAACCTGCATCTCCAGTGGGGAAAGAGGTCTCTTGTCTCGGCAAACTCCAATTTAAAAGACTTTAATCGCCTGAGACGTGAGCCAGGGTCCGGGGTCAGCCGGCAGAATGGACAATGTACAATGTACAATGTACAATCTCTATTATTCTATTCACTCCTTTACAAATTGTCATTAAAAAAAACATGTCTAAAGTGTCTAAAAATAACCACTGAGGGGGGAGACCTCTTCCGACCCCTTGGAATGCTTCAATGCATAGTTGCGAGGTTTAACGTTAACGCATTTTGTACATTGTACATTTTATATCCCGCCAGCATGCCCCGGACCCTGTCTCACGTCTCAGCCTTTTAAAGTCTTTTAATTTTGAGTTTCCCGAGACACACCCCCTTCTGTCCCCCCCCCCCCCCCCCCCCCCCCCTCTAAGTATGCAGGCAGCCATGAAGGTGTCAACAGCTAGGAAGTCTGCTCGTCCAGTGAGTGTGTAGAGAGCCCACATGGCACCATGGGTGAAGCGGTGGTCCTTCCAGCAGGCGGGGAGACAGCCGGTGAGGAACAGTGCGCTGTTGTCCATGCCTGTGTACCGCTTTTTGAAAGTTGAGTAACGGTTACGTTTTCCCGGGAAAAGAGTAGTAACGGTTATCTCCGTTCCTACCCTTATTATTATTCTTGTTATTTGCTACATGTTACATGTTATAAATTTATAATATTTAACATGTAGCAAATAATAAGAATAATGATAAGGGTAGGAACGGAGATAACCGTTACTCAATTTTTTCCCGGGAAAACGGCAGCCGTTACTCGTTTTTCGAAAAACGAGTAACGGCTCCCGGAGCCGTTATTTCTTTGAAAGTTGAGTAACGGCTATTTCGGTGGACCCGTGAAATTTTCGACCACAAAAGTTTTTTTTTTAATTAGTACACTCGTTTAATACTGTAGTGACATTCGCCAGCGGCTTGTGCCGGATCTCTTGAAATTCGTGCTCCCATACATAGTACATCGTGAATCCGGCCGGCATCGAATCGTGGATGGAAGCGAGGCGCAGCATCGTTTCCTTGTACAGCACGCTGTTGAGCCGCTTGAGCGTTGGCGATTTCTCGTTGTGTTTCGAGTGCTCGGGTGGGTAGCCGTGCCATGCGTTGCCCAGGAATTCGAAACCTGCGTTGAGCCCCTTGTCGTAGCCGTCGAGTCTGTACCTGCGCGGTCCGGGCACCTTGAACTCTCTTCCAGTCGTGTCCTTCGTGCCGTTTGAAAAATGCACGTGCTGGATCTGCCAGCCTTGCTGTTCGAGTCTGTCCCAGACTTCACAGGCCACGATGGACGCTCCTGCTTTGGGCCTCGGATCAACCCGCGCAGGAATGCATGGCGAGCACACAGTCTCCTTTCACAGTTCTCGTCCCTGTAGCCTGCTGAGATCTTGTCGTCCTCGGGACAGTCAATACATGGGTTCTTTGTCTGGTGAGTGCCCTTAGCCTTGGCATGCTCCACGCAGAGCCTGTTGCAGAGACCATTCTCATCTGCAAAAGACGCGGTCTTCTTCGCATCGGTTGGACAATCTTGACATTCCTTCCGTGCTTGATTTTTTTATCTTTTTCTTTGCGTTTGCATCTCTCAGCAGGGTTCTTTTGAGTGTTCTGAGGGCGGGGTACTCTCTCCCGATCATCTTCGCGCGCTCTCCTGGGATCATTGCCAGCACAATCGGTAGCTTGCCGAAGGGAAGGCAGTCGACGGGGCTGCCTCTCCTGCCATTTGAGCGCACAAATGCAATTCTCTTGATATCCAGTTGGAGTTCAATCATTGCTAACAGCGGCCGGATTCGCATGTATGTTACACTCGCGTCCTTTTCATTGCATCCTTTAAATGCTGCAATCGCGTCAGTGACGCAGTAAAAGCCGTCCCGGTGGCGCCTGATTTCTGCCGGGTTCACCATCAACCCGTGTGTGGCACCAGTGGCCAGGAGTTTCTGGTCGTTACCCACAGGTACTTCGGCCATTGCCGATTAGTCCGATTATGGCAGAGGAAGGTTGCAATAAAAACGCAACTCTTTTTGAAAAATGAGTAACGGCTCCCGGAACCGTTACTCTTCGCCAGTGATACGCGCGAAACCGGCACCGATTCGAGCCGAAACTGGCGAAAGAGGCAGCGATACAGCTGAAAGTGGCCTGGCAGGAACGGAATTCCTCTTTGCAGTAGCACGTGTCCTACCATAACCGCAGCTGGTTCAAGTTTCACGCAAGACCGGCGAATTTTGCAAGCATGATGCCGACCGTTACTTTTTTTGAAAAGATGCGTAACGGCTACCGTTTTCCCGGGAAGCCACCGGACGCGGGAGAAAGGCTGTAGTTACGCCACCGTAACTACAGCTTTTCTCGTTAATTTGACGCAAAGGCCGGCTCGTGAAATGGATGGTCTAAAATAAGCCTGGCCCGGCCGAGTCTTTCGAATATCGAGATTTTTCGAAAAAAAAAAGGCAAAACGTGCCTGAACCACTCATACCCGCGCCAGCTTTTGTCATTCCTTTTTTGGCTCAAAATTCAACCAAGCAAGGATGATGGACGTGTCTGAAGGCGAATGCCGCAAAGAGCTATCTGCCCATGCCAACAACGAGGCCATCGGAGCCAATCCGATGCTCATGGGACTACAAGAGGCTGACTTTGGAGAGTCAGTGAGACAACAGGACGGCTTTTTCGCTGTCACCGACGCCATCGCCTCCTTCAAGGGATGTTCTGATGCAGATGCAAGGGTTGCTTACAACAGACTGCAGCCCCGGGTCGAGAAGCTGGATATTCAGCGTTCGTTCAAGAAGATCGCGTTCGAGAGAGCTGATGGCCAGCGAGGCAGACCGGTCGACTGCCTGCCCTTCGACAAGCTGCTCCAGGTGCTGGCCCTGATACCAGGCGAGAGGGCGGTGGTCGAGACCAGCCATGCAGCAGTCGGAGGAGACGACGCGTGACGTGCTGGACTCGATCGAGCAGCCTACCAACAAGCAGCGCCGCATCGAGTTCGAGCTCATCGAGCAGAAGATTGCGGTGCTACAGACACGAAGGAGACTGTGTCAAGAAGCAAGCGGTGCTCTGTCAGAGATGTTTCTAGCGCCAGTGAACCTGTACAGGATCATGTTGGAGGCGCAAGGCCTGAAGTTGGACGACAGGGACAGGCTGTTTGTCGCAGGCGAGACTCGCAGCAGCGCGCGTCAGGCCATGGAGACACTCAAGGAACTGATCTCTCTGTCTATGTAAGAACCCTGTTTTAATCAATAAAAAATATGCATTACTTAAAAAAAGTAACGGCTACGTTTTCCCCCCGGGAAGCCACCGGACACGAGAAAAAAAAAAGCTTTTCTCTGCCAAGCAAGGATGATGGATGCCACACCACCGAGGCTAGCGAGGCAACCCTGCGTCAGGCTATGGGAACACTCAAGGAACTGGCCTCCTTCCTTGCTACTGCTGGCTATGGCACCGTATTATGTCAGCAGCTTCCACCCTTAACGGCTACGTCTTCCCCGCCCTCGTCTCAGAACCCTGGTTTTAAAAGGCTTAAGACCTCTGAGACATGAGACAGGGTCCGGAGTCAGCCGGGAAAATGGACATGGGCAATGTACAATGTACCACCTCTATTATTTTAATCACTCCTTTACCAATTGTCATTAAAAAAAAAGATGTCTCATGTGTCTCGGGGTCTATTAATATACCACTTAAGGGGGGAGACCTCTTCTGCCCCCTTGGAATGCTTCAATGCAAGGTTTAACGTTAACGCATTTTGTCGATTGCCCATGTCCATTTTGCCGTGATGCGCCGGACCGTGTCTCATGTCTCAGAGGCCTAAAGCCTTTTATTTTTGAGACCCTGAGACATCGCTTCTAACCTCCTTGGAACGCGGTATGCCCAGCTGGAGGAGAAGGCATACGAGGAGAAGCTCACGCAGCACCTGATCGACCTGCAGGCATGGCAGGCTAGGAATAATAGGTTCAAATTTCACGCAAGACCGGCGAATTTTGCAAGCACGATCCCGACCGTTACTTGTTTTGGAAAAGATACGTAACGGCTACCGTTTTCCCGGGAAGCCACCAGACGCGGGAGAAAGGCTGTAACTACGCCACCGTAGGTACAGCCTGGCCCGGCCGAGTTCTTTCGAATATCGAGATTTTTCGGAGAAAAAAAAGGCAAAACGTGCCTGAACCACTCATACCCGTAACAGCTTTTGTCATTCCTTTTTTGGCTCACAAATTCAACCAAGCAAGGATGATGGACGTGTCTGAAGGCGAATGCCGCAAAGAGCTATCTGCCCATGCCAACGAGGCCATCGGGGCCAACCCGATGCTTATGGGAATCAAGGAGGCTGACTTTGGAGAGTCAGTGAGACAACAGGACGGCTTTTTCGCTGTCACCGACGCCATCGCCTCCTTCAAGGGATGTTCTGATGCAGATGCAAGGGTTGCTTACAACAGACTGCAGCCCCGGGTCGAGAAGCTGGGTATTGAGCGTTCGTTCAAGAAGATCGCGTTCGAGAGAGCCAACGGCAGGAAGGGGAATCCGGTCGACTGCCTGCCCATGGACAAATTGCTCCAGGTGCTGGCCCTGATGCCAGGCAAGAGGGCGAAACAGCTGCGGTTGGAGCAGGCACGAGCGGTGGTCGGCGACGAACAGCTCGAGTCCGCGCGCGAGCAGCTGTCGGAGGAGACGAGGCGTGAGGTGCTTGACTCGATCGAGCAGCGCCGCGTCGAGCTCGAGCTCATCGAACAGAAGATCGCGGAGATTGGCGCACGCAAGAAATGGTTGATCACTGAGTTTGCGGCGCAGCCCGATGCCTACAAGGGCGTTCTCGAGCTCCTCGGCATCGAGATGGATGAAGAAGACAAACTGTTCTTCGCGACTGAGGCACGCAACAGCGCAAGGCAAGCAGTACAGGCCATGAGAAGTACTGCCTCTCTGCCCACATTCACGGCTATGCTGCCGCCACGGTGCCAGAGCCAGCATTGCCTAGAAAGGAGTTGTCCTGGCTATGGCACCCTTAACGACTACGTTTCCCCAACCCAAACTCAAATTTAAAAGACTTTAAAAGGCTGAGACGTGAGCCAGGGTCCGGGGTCAGCCGGCAGAATGGACAATGTACAATGTGCAATGTACAATCTCTATTATTTTATTCACTCCTTTACCAATTGTCCTTCAAAAAAACATGTCTAAAGTGTCTAAAAAATAACCACTGCGGGGGGCCCCTTCTGACCCCCTTGGAATGCGCAACTTCAATGCATAGTTTGCAAGGTTTAACGTAACGCATTTTGTACATTGTACATTTTATATCCCGCCAGCAGGCCCCGGACCCTGTCTCACGTCTCGGCCTTTTAAAGTCTTTTAATTTTGAGTTTCCCGAGACACACCCCCTTCGGAATGCTGGTTTTTTTTCTTGTGGACCATAGTGTAGAAAGTATGGCGGAGTCAGAAAATTGCGGATGTGTTCCGGTGGCAGCGGAAGCCCCTGTACACGACCACTTTGAGTCCTACAAAAAATGTCGTCGGAAACTTAGACACTTCCCTGCCGGCACACGCCCGTCCTGGCTGGTTCGGTTCTGCGATGCTGGCCTTCTGACTAGGAAACACCTCTCGGATTCAAAGTGTCAGAGCAGCACCTGCCACGCACGCGCAAATGAACTGTCGGAAGAACGGAACCTTTATGAAAAATGTCCGTTCAAGGGCCTGCACTTTGGCGGAGGCTACATGCGCCGCAAGATGCTAAAGGCGTTCGAAAAGGCGGGGCTACGCACAACCAAGATATCCCCGCGCCGGGACGAGGCGCGAGCTAGGGCCGGGCGAGCTCGCCGGACCAAACGATACATGGACAGCCACCCTGAAAAGCGGGCAATTTATATGCAGAGGTAGTACTGGGAAAAGAAACTTGCGATACAGCCAACGCCTCCTCCTCCTGCCACTCCTGCGCCTCCTGCGCCTCCCGCAAGTTTTATCGAATCTATTTTATTAAATCTCTTTGCGTGAACCGAAATTCAGCGCCCCCCCCCCCCCCGCCCTTTTTTGGCACGTCCTTCTATTGGTAAAAGAGACTGTGGATGTCCCGTCCGCGCTCAGCCTGCGAAGCAATCGAAGGTATGCTGCGCAACAGAGGCGACAATCATACCAAAGTCACGCCCGCGCCGAACGGGCCGGGCTTTGTCGGGCGAACGGACCGAACTCATGGCCGCACGTGCTTGGTAGGCGGCGAACACAATGCCAGCGACTGCTGCTACTTCAACATCGACCACAGGGGGCAGGTGTGGTACCACTGCTACGACAGAGACGCGCACGCCTACTGCGCAGGAGTCCTGCTCGGCACGCTGCCGCAGTGGAAGTCGGCAGACAAACAGCCGGTTGCGACCTGCATGTGGTCAACGGGCACCAAGAGGGTCGATCACACTGAAAAAGAAGGTTGGGTCAAGCCCATCTTTTTTGGCAAGAACACGAGGGTCATGGCAATTGAGGCCCACTGCGGCCGTGGCAAGTCGACGTCCGTAGCCAAGTGCATCCAGCGGCTGGGCAAAGGCCTCAAGGGCTTCAGGGTGCTGGTCATTTCGGCACGCATCTCTCACGCGGCCGTACAAAGGGCCAAATTCAAAGGCTTCACTCACTACAAGGAAGCCGGCTTCCTCGAGGCAGATATGCTAATCATTCAGTATGAGTCGCTACATCTGCTGGCGGACCACGACGTCAGGGCCTTTGACTTGATCATCTTGGACGAAGCGCGCTCGATCGTGGACCAGATGCTATCGACCGAAACCAATGGCAGGTTCACTGGCAGGAACGCGCGCTACCTGTACGCGCTGCTCGGGTTCGCTCAGACCAAGGTGATTGCGCTCGACGCCGACCTTACGTGCGACGGCTGCGTGCCAACCTTGCTGCAGCGAGTGGCCAGGCCCGATGAGATTGCAGTTCACTGTTACACTCACAATCCGAAGGTCCGCAAGTTCTATGCTACGCGCGACCGACGGGTGTTTATGGACAAGCTGAAGGCAGTCAGGAGCGGTGACAAGACTGCGATTGCCTGTGCAACCAAGAACGCGGCCGAAGCGTGGTCGCAGTACTTGAAACAGCACAGGCCCGAACTCAGGACAGTGCTGATTCACGGCGATGTGGACGACAGCCTAAAAACGAGCATGCAGAAGCCCGACGAGTTCCTGGCACAATTTGACGTGCTCATTTTTACGTCTGTCGTTACGGTGGGAGCAAGTGTCGAGGGGGCGTGGCACAACCTGTTGGTCGACGCCAGCAGCCGCAACGGGTGCGGGCGGCGGCAGCTGTTGCAAATGGCGGGCCGTTTCCGCAAGCTGACGACGCCGTATGTCGTCGATATCTTGTACCCTGCCAAGCCGACCAGGGCCGACCAGAACTATACGCTGCAATGCAGGCTGCGCCGGGCACAACTGGCACTGCGCGAGCGGGAAAGCGACCTAGCGGTGTACCAGGGCCTCCTCCGGTTCGAGGAGACGTTCGGTGAGGACGGCCACTTGACGTTAGCGCCGGACTGGTTTACAGAAATCTTTGTGCACGCCCACGCCGAGAAGATGGCCCGGTTCGAGGAAGAATTTGCGAGGATGGCGAAGCGCCACCAATTCGAAATCGTCATGGACGAGAATGAAAAGGTCGAGACGGAAGAGACCAAAGAGGAATTCAGGACCATGCGCGATCTGTCCACGGCCGCGCGCGAGGAGTTAATGAAGGACGCCTTCTTTGAGCTGTGCGAGATCTCGGTGGAGGAGTTTGATCAGCGGAGGCAGGACCTCGATGAACGCGTCAAGAAGCAGGAAGCTAGCTACTACGATAAGATCCAGTGCGAGGTCTTGCATACTTTAAAGCACTTCCGAGGCCACCCCCTGACCTACGAGCTCTTTATGCTGGCGTACAAGCACAAGAGGGCCATGTTTAACCTGGCCATGGTCCTGAAGCGAGGTCTGGACCACGACGTTGTGTTAGCACCGCTACGCAACAAGCTCCGCGACAGTGTTAGCACAGCTACGCAACAAGCTCGGCGTCTATCCCGTACTTACCAGCGGCCTCTACCTTGCAGGCCTTTGACCTGCTAGGCATAAAGGACGTGGGGCTCAAGGGACAAACGCTGTTCACCAAAGCGGACATCATTGCCAAGCGCAAGGAGATTATTGGGCTAACGAACCGCGCGGCACGGGCGGGAGGTAAACTGATCAGATCACGTGTTGTTTCCGAGAAGGTGACCAAAGACATGGCACAGGAACCACTGAAGGGATTGCGGTCCGCTATCGGATCCAGTTTCGGTGCCAAGATCAAGGGGATACGAAAGAGAAATGCCAACAAGTCACAAGAACGCGAAGTGTATGAGATAATACACAATAAGGACCGTGTTGACTTGGCCATGGTTAGCAACGCGTACGGAAGGGAGTCCGACGACACTTTGATCAGTTTATCGCTCGCGTCCGTCTCGATTGTGCCTCCTTCCTCTGAGAAACGACACACTACCCCCTGCACCAACCAATCTCGTATCATAATAGATGGTGGGGGCATTGGCATCGAGCTATAATATCGACCAAAAAGGAGAAATGTGTGTTTTGTTTTCATTAAAAGGTTCACGGACCGACTTGGCTAGTATATTTTTTACAGCCCGTAGGCAAAAGTCGGTCCCGGTTCCGGGAGGGTCTCTTGGTCGAAAAGAGAAGGGGAAAAAAAGTGCTTCAAAAGAGGACCGACTTGACCAGTATTTTTTTTTACAGCCCATGGTCAAGCCGGCACGGAGGGAAGGCTGAGCGTGGGCGGAACATCCACAGTCTCTTTTGCTAAAAAAAGAAGGACGTGGTTGCGTGCCAACTTGACTAGTATTTTTTTACAGCCCATGGTCAAGCCGGCACGGAGGGAAGGCTGAGCGTGGGCGGAACATCCACAGTCTCTTTTGCTAAAAAAAGAAGGACGTGGTTGCGTGCCAACTTGACCAGTATTTTTTTACAGCCCATGGTCAAGCCGGCACGGAGGGAAGGCTGAGCGTGGGCGGAACATCCACAGTCTCTTTTGCTAAAAAAAGAAGGACGTGGTTGCGTGCCAACTTGACCAGTATTTTTTTACAGCCCATGGTCAAGCCGGCACGGAGGGAAGGCTGAGCGTGGGCGGAACATCCACAGTCTCTTTTGCCAAAAAAAAGAAGGACGTGGTTGCGTGCCAACTTGGCTAGTGTTTTTTTACAGCCCGTAGGCAAAAAAGTCGGAGAGGTCTATTTTAGTCGAAAAAAAAGTCAGCGCCTCAAAAACGCCAACGAGGCTTGCTTCGCTCCATACCCTCAAGCTGTTCCGAGGAGACGGAGGGGACGAAGAGCCCCCGTGAGAAGCAGCGGGCCCTGACGTACGACGAGTTCAAGACTGTCCACGAGAACACGCGCCCCGTGTACAACATTGCGGCCGGCAGGCATTCGAGGTGCTTGGAATCCAGAACGCGGGGCGGGCTTGTCTTTGCTAAGCGCAATTGGCGCAAAGCGAGGAGGAGTCTTGCCCTTCTTGGACGATGGGACCGAATGCGTAACGGGACGGAACCAACAGCTAAAGGCGTCGAGCAAATCCTGTGCCGATGACGGCAGACCCTGTGGTACCGCGCCACCGGGGCTCTTGGCCGAGCCAGGCAGACGAAAGAGCCTATTGCTGCTGTACACCCTGAAATCAATGATGGGCTCGGCCTTTTCTGTGGTGGTGTTGGTCATGAGCGGGTTGGAGACAAGTTGTTGGCCGACCCATAGCTCTTTCCTGATCCATGCCTCCATCTCGGCGTTATTTGCGAATGCGACTCCCGGGACGTGGACATGGAATGAATTCTTGAATGTGCCGTCGCTGTTCTTTCGGCCGAAACCATACACCTTGATGCCGCTGTCTTTTAAGCCTTGGATGGCGCCGCGCAGGGCAGAAAACAGGCAGTTTAGTCGCTGGGGCCCATCGGGGTCTCGTTTAGGGGTCGTCCACTCGAGGTCGAAGTACAGCGCCGATGAATAGGAGGGGCTGGACTGGGACCGATCGATCGAGTAGAAACATCTTTTCTCTACAGGGAAGCTAAGGTAGTAGGCAAAGAAATCCGCTATGTCCTTGGCGGCCGCGTACATGTAGCTTGGTTCAGGGCCCCCGCGGGTATTGAGGGCGACAAAGACCTTGTCGCCGCGCGCGTCGCCCGCCTTGAAGCAGGCCTCCTGTGCGCCAATGCCAGTGAACCAGTTTTTCAACTGGACCAGTTTCTCGTGGATCATTTTTTCTTTTTGAAATTTAACGTACAGAAGATAATTTTTTTTTCTTCTGAGTGCATACCAATACAGCTTCAATGGCCGAGAACGTGTGCTGCGTGGAACTTTGCGTCCAGCACGATCCGAGACTGGAGAGGGACCCGGCCGCTCTGTGGAACGTGCTCCAACACTGCACCAACGTCACAAGGCACGTAGGGGGCGACAAGGTCAGGGCCAGACGCATCATATATTCGCTCAAGAACGCCGGGTTATGGAAGCGTGTGAGGGACAGCGAAGCTCTAAAGAAGCAACGGGCAGCCAGGCGACTGGAGCACAAATTGGCGTGGGACAAGTCACACCGCAGTCTGCTGAATACGTGCCGTGATAAGTACTTGGTCGCCACGCTCGTGCGCAAGGGGCTGGCCCGACCGCCCGCCGACCCGCCGCTCGTGCTGGACGACACTGCCGTGCTTGCTTTCGATACCGAGACGACGGGCTTGTCGAGCACCGACGTCCCTATCCAGCTTGGCTACGTGCTCAAAGTCAACGGCGAAACCAAGATGGAGTGTTGCAAGATCATTCGCTACCACAACCGTATGGTGCGCATCTCGGAAGCGGCCGAAGCCGTGCACGGCATAAGCTGGGAACAGGTGCGCAGCTCACCCCATGACGCGGCCGTGGAAATCGCTACGCTGGTGAAATTGATGCGCGACGTTACGACCGCGGGCGGCGTGGTCATTGGCCATAACCTATCGGTTGACCTACGCATGCTCCGGCAAGGCTTGCCTGGCGTCGACCTGCTTGGTCTCAACACCGTCTGCACACTGCAGCTAGCGCGCAAACTTACTAGTGGACTCAAGCTGGAACAGGTTTATAGAGAAATCGTGCCGGCAGGAGAACGCGAAGACCTGACCTCGCACAACGCCCTGTCGGACGCCAAGATGGCTCTGGCTATCTACAAATGCCGCCTTTTGTCTGGTAAAGAAAAATAAAAGTTCTCTTTTGGTGTATATTATTAACCAATATCAGACATGAACCACAAGTGTTCGAGACCTGGCTGTGAGACAATCGGTTGCGGCAAGAAGGTCTGCTTGGAGAGGCGCGGACCAAACAACATCGCCCGCTACGTCATGAATAACTTCCCCCGCGAGCTGTTGCGGGCGGCGGACCCCGGAGGTGCCGTCTATGTCTGGGTACCTGACACAGGCGACGGGCACCTGCGACAGGAGATTGTCATGCTGTCACCTGCACAGCTCGCAGACACACCCCATCACACCGCTGTCCAAGACCTGTCGCCGTCGCTGGGCACCGGAGTCATTATCGACGTTGAAACCACGCCGGGTAGGAGTTTGACGACCGTCACTAGAATGAAGGTTTAATTAAAAGACTTGAGAGCTCGTTCCACTTACTCTGCCGGATACCGGTTAGATACAGGAACACTAGGTCAGTCAGCCTGTCCAGCGTGTGACGGTCGTGAGGCGTGCCGGTAGCAAAGACATCGTCCTTGAGCGATGACGGTAGTAATGCCCGCGCGCGGGGCAGCAGTGTCCGTAGGTCTGTTAGGTGCGCGTGCCGTAGCTGGTCGTGGAGCTCTCCGAGCGCTAAATCAGGCCGCCCACTTAAATAAGACTCGAGCTTGTCCAGGACAAAGTCGCGGTGGAGGCCGAACCTGGCCACCACGGCGGGCGTACATGAATGGCGGTGCTTGAACAGGCGCAGCAGCCGGTGCTTCTTGAGCTGCAGCTTCAGGCCGGGCGTGTCCCGGTGAGAGTTGATGAGCTTTTGTATCTCGGCTGCGCGTGCGCTGTCAATGTCGGTCGCCGACAGCAGCTCGTGTGCCTGCTTCGTGCCGTCCTGCCTGTCGGCAGCTGGGGCGCGCCGTGTACCCGCGTCTTCCACTAGTACATTTAAGCCGTTTTCTGTCAGGAGCTTGAACAAGCTACCGGTGTAATCGTTGTGATAGTGAGCCTGCCGTGCCTTGACCAGCGAGGCCAAGTCATTGCCCGCCGGCGCCTGTTTGCGCAAACTCGGCTTGATCGGCGCGATGTTCACCAGGCACAAGTTAATCAACCTCGCTTTCCGTACCCTCATCATGCCCTGCAGTGCCGCCGCGGGGTCCGTCGTGGAGTCGACGAGCGCCACGTTAACGCAGTGAAACCTGGCCGACTCTAGCGAGGCGCCCGATTCGACCGTGGGTGAGGCCAGAACATGCCGTAGCTGACCGCTGTCCACGAGTTCGTCAATCTCGCTCTGGGCATCTTTTTCGGCCGAGCTAGTCTCGCGTGTCAGGAATAAGGTTTGGTCGCCACGCAGAGGTTGCAGCGCGCCCAAGAAATTGGCAAACGTGTACTGGACCTGCCCGCCGGCGTGGCGCTGGCGGATGTCTCGTGACCATTCCGCCAAGTTGGTCGTGACCCTGACGCGTGGATGTAGCTCAAGTGGCGCCACGTAGCTAGACCAAACCAGGTGGGGCCTTGGCGTGCCTCTGCGCCACTGCCTGATCGTCTCCAGAGTCATGGATGAGCAATTCGCGTCGGCGGCCATGACAAGCCTGCAGCGCCGGCAGAGGCCGCGCAGTTGAGCCAGCAGGCGAGTGGACCACTTGAGCAAGGTCTTGTTATGGAAAATCTTGGTGAAGAGTGATTCCGACTCGTCGAGCACCAAGATATCGGGGTAATGCCCACGCAGCTTATAGAGCGAGTGGATGGTCACGACGAGGCGGTCGGGCGGGCTGCTCCAGTCTTTGAGGTCGCGGTAGCTCCGGAAGCCGAGGTGGCCGAAACGCTTGACGAGGTCGTTGACTAACAATACCCTAGTGGATAGGATCCAGCAGCTGGTGCCGGGCGGCAGCTGTTGGGCAATAACGGTTGTTTTGCCCGAGCCCGTCGGTGTCCTTAAGATGATCGTGCGGGCGCCGGGGGGTATGGCTCACTCGGCGTCGAGGTATCTATCGTCACAGACATAGCTGGTCTCGCCGGGCTGCAGGTCCCAGCCACTGAATGGTTCGAGTTCGAGGTGGGCATACGTGTCGCCGCACCACTGCCGCGCACACCACCGGCCCTCGCGCTGATACACGTCGTACGAGAGCTCGGGACACCGGACCGGTGCATGTATTCGGCAGGGTTCTGACTCGTCCATATTTCTTGAAATATGCACAAACAGAAGATTTTATTTTTTAAAGAACGAATCGATGCCTTTGGTAAAGCCAGCCGACCGCGGCGCTAGTTTCTCTATGTATGAATCTATCAGTTGCCCACAGTCGCCGCCCACGAGCGACAGCAGTGACACCAAGCCCGGCTTGCTTGATCGGACATAAGCGGCCAGATCGAGTTTGTTCACGTTTCCCTTGTCCGCTGCTAACACTTGCCTAAACTTCTTGGTTTGTTTGAGCGAGCCAGTCTTCTGCATAACGTAGCGCAAGCGGTCGCCGGGCAGCGGCGGCGGTTCCATTTGCCGGGATACAACGACGGCCACGCTCGTTTCTGCATTTTTGTAACTGTCACCGAGGGTTGTGGTCAGCACAAAGTCCTCGTAGCACAGTAAGCTGGCCGGCCCCATGATCTTGTCTAAGCTGATCTTGATAAGGGCCAGGCACAGCGATGTCGGCTCTCTAGCCAGCATCATTTTGAGCAGCTCCGAATAGAGCTTGTCAAAGTACGGCGCCCCGTCACGGCGGGTTGAGCGCATCCCTTTGACTAGCAAACTCTTGCTATCTTCAGAAGGAGAGCTAAAGGCCCATCCGCTATACATTTTCTTGCTGGAGATCAGGAAAGGCTCGATTGTCTTTTCCACCTCGAGTGAAATGGGAGAAGGTAGCTGGCTATTCACGGCCTGTGCCACCCTCTTGCCCAAGGCAAACAGTTCTTCCCGCGAAGATGGCTTGGGGGTAAAGTGACAAAACAAACTGTCCGTGTCGGTGTACACGACTGACAGGCCCGGAAAGGAACTCTCTGCGATTTCGATTGCTTTTTTGATTGTCTGTTGTCCGAGTGTAGTGATTGCTTCAGCCACCACCACCATCCCGTACATCGAACTTTAGACCGAAGAAGCCGTAAGCCGCGTTGGCGCATACCTTCTCGGCCATCTGGCGCGCGTTCAGTACAGTGCGCTCAACATCGGAAGTGGCTGTCTTCATCTGCTGTTTGGTCCTCTTCCGCGCCTCGAGCAGGTTTTTGACGATTGTCGGTACCAGTCCGGGCACATCCTGGCGGAAACAGGCCCTTCTAGCGCTCGGTAAGAGCAGATCAAGACAGCGAGCGCGTGGCTGTCCAGGCTCTACAATGGTAGAGCTGCAAATGTTGTAGGCGATCATGATCGAGGGATAGAGTGACGCAAAGTCCAGTGTCAGCACGTGGTCGATGAGCCCCGTTACTTTCGGCTGCATGACATAAGCACCTACATATTTCTCGTCCCCTTGTAAGCGGTCGCCGTCCTTGGCTCGCGCCATCACCATCCCACGGGCTTTGGCCTCGGCATAAAAATGGCTCAAGACGCAAAAAGAGACGCCGCGAGTGTGAAGGTCCTGGCGGAACACATGTGTTACCTCCGCAAGCGCGTTATCGGCCGCGTCAACGCCGAGCTTGTCATATAGCTCGACTACCAGCTCACAATCTTGTAGACAATACTCGACTACCGCCGACATCCTGCCTTGTTCGAATAAAGAAAACATTTCCCTAATTTCTAGTCCCGTTTTGCCTTGTGTCCTCAGGATGTCACGGGCGACCGTGTCTAAGCGGTAATCACGGAACTTGAGTTGGCTCTGCTTCACGTACGCAAAGAGGTCCAGGTCTATTCTACCCGGGACTTGCCGCCATCGCCGGTCATTGATCGTACACTTGTAGCCAGGGAGGCGCGAGAGGTAGCGAAAGCGTCTTCCGCCGCGCGCAGAAAGATATCGCTCATCAAAGTTATGACCATTGTACGAGAGCAGTATGTCAGGATCGTTGGTCTGGACGAAGCTCTGCCACTGAAGCAGGAGGTCCTGTTCGCTCGATCGCGAGACCCGTCTGACGCTCGCATTTGTTCAAGTGGAAAACAGCCCTTCTAACAGCCCCGTCGCGCCCA
Organism: Paulinella micropora; assembly: GCA_019918135.1. Taxonomy (NCBI): domain Eukaryota; phylum Cercozoa; class Imbricatea; order Euglyphida; family Paulinellidae; genus Paulinella; species Paulinella micropora. The sequence continues at coordinate 53,453 of WBZZ01000182.1, forward strand.
CGAAAGACCGACCCAATACAGATAACCTTGTCGGTCGGGCGAGCTGGATTAGGGAAGGCGCCTGGTACCGGGGTAAAGGTCTCTATATCGAAACTCAGTATGCTTAGCCGGATACCGGTTGGTACTTTCGGAACCCATCCTCGTGCGGTCATGAAAGCAAGGACCGGGTGTATATCTGCTTCCAAGGGTTCGCGGTGGGCCTCGGCGACTCGCCTCATTTCTTCCCGCGCGCGAAAGGTCATTTTTGTATAACGCCTGGGCCCGTTCGAGGCCCGGGTCGGTACCAGATCAATTGGCTCACCGCCGGGGTGCGTTCCCTCAACATAGAAGGAAGACGACAAATCATAAACTTCTGTGCCATCGATACCAAACAAGCTTAGTCGATCAGGTTGACCGTTTCGGCCTGGCGTGACGTGGTACGCGTAATAAAACATTTTTTTTTACCTTGCTGGTATTTCTATAAATACGGTACAGAAGATAAAAATTTAATCATTTTAGGGGAAAATGTTTAGAACAGTAGCGATATCAACAAACTCCTTGCTCCTAATCTTGCTATATTCATGCTCCCAAATGTAATAGAGCTTGAAATCGGGGGGCATCGAGTCCTTAATCGAGGCGAGACGTAGCATTGTTTCCTTCCATAACACGCTGTTGAGTCTCTCATTATGCTTCAGGTGCTCGGGGGGTAGCCATGACAGGCGTTGCTCATAAACTCAAAGCCCGTGTTGCGTTCTTGGTCGTAGCCATCGAGACGGTACTTGTGCGGCCCCGGTACCTTGAATTCTCTGCCAATGCTCCAGCCTTGTTCCTCGAGCTTGTCCCATACTTCACACGGCTTGGGTATCATGCCCTGCAAGAAGGCATGACGCGCGCATAGCTGATCCGATCGCCCATTCTCATCTGTATAATTTGCCTGAAGCTTGGCGCCTTCTGGGCAGGCGGTACACGGTCTTTTTACTGTATATGTGCCTTTGTCCTTGGCATGGACCGCACATAGCTTTCGGGGGCGGCCGTTTTCGTCTTTATAGCCTGCCCGAAGCTTGGCGCCTTCTGGACAGGCGGTACACGGGGTTTGCACAATATACGTGCCTTTGGCCTTGGCATGTGCCGCGCATAGCTTTTTAGGATGGCCGTTTTCGTCCTTGTAATTTGCATGGCGCTTGGCGCTTTCTGGACAGGCAGTGCACGGACTTTTTACGATATAGGTTCCCTTGGCCTTGGCATGGGTCGCGCATAGCTTTTGATGAGGGCCGTTTTCGTCTCTGAAGCTGGCGGTCTTTTTTGCACCTACCGGGCAGTCGAGACAGAGCCGACGAGTCTTAGCCTTTTTCGTTGGTGGTTCAGACATCCTGGTCTTTTCGATATGTGAGATATGACTCCTTTTTTTCAGAAAACCGCGCGGTCCATTAATCGAAAAATTCCCGTTTTTCGAAAAAGATGCATTTTCTGGCGGGGCCGGCCATATCCATATTTTTTATAGAAAGAAATATTTAATTATACAACTTTGATCACGAGGTCTTTAAGCATATCTAGTAGTATAAATGGGACATTGACTGGGCTGTTTATGTCCTTTCCGAAAATGGACGGCAATTTTTCGTATTCGGATGATAGCTCGTCATCACCGACATTAACACGGTCATAGAACATGTAGACGATCGATGTTTTCGATGCAAGGCGAGCTCCCCAGTCTTAATATCGTATAGTACCTCCTTGAGCTTCTTGTACCGTTCTTCTGGCGACGGGTTGAACAACTCGTCATCGACATAGAAGAGGTGAGGATTAAATCGAATCCAGACGATGTGTCCCTCGTCCCCGACCGACGATCCTTTGCGTAGTGCGGTATTAACTTCAATCATTCGGGCTAAGTCGCAGGCCGTCTTGTCGTGATGACCCCCCTCGTCGTTTTCCAAAAGCAGCAATATGCCCATCTCCTGGAAGGTTAGGATACGAAAATCTGGAAAACGGAGTCGCGATGTTGTGGGCGGCGCCGCAGAGTCCATCTCGAGACAACGATTGACAGGTATCGAGTTGGCTCGGTCGCGATCGAACAGGTAGCCTTCCTTGGTCAGGAAAACTGCCATTTGATCCTCTGTCTTTTTACCGGCTGCTAGACCGCTCTTGGTATGACGGTACTGAATGTGGTAGGACAGTGCTTCACGGGTCGGGTGGCGGTTGAACATACAAGCCATCTTGCCCTCACCCGGGACGTGGAGGGCTGTCTCTCCTTCATTGTATGGACAGAGAAAGGTCCAGTTTTTGCTTTTCTCGTGGGATTGTTCATGAGCAGTGCGAGTGCTCGAATGTGAAAAGCTCTTGTCACAGGTCCCGCACTTGTACGGGCGATCTTGGGTATGAGTACGAATGTGGGCTTCTAAATTACCTTTCTGTGTAAACGCCTGCTTACATTCGCCATATGTACAGATGTATTCACGCATTTTTAGGTGACGTGCCTTTATATGTTGTGCGAGATCAGGTCGTCTATCGGTTTTATAGGCGCAGAATTTACACACATGTTGTTTCTGTGTCTTGATATGAACATTTTTGATGTGCCTCTGGAGACTTCACTCCAGTGTAAAGACCTTGCTGCATTCACCACATTTGTATCTTTTCCCATCGTGGACGCGTGAGGTGTGATTACGCAGGTGGCTGTCGTCGATGGTTGCATAATCGCATCCCGCGTGGGGGCATACGAAATGGAATGTCAACATTTCGACTCCTTGTTCCTCTGCGCATTTTTTACATAGGCGCTTTCTGCTGCCTTGTAAGTCATCATAAGAGGCAGCCGTCATCTTATGGCCCTTGTCATGATAACAAGAAACACATGCGCTTTCCCACCGCGTGCCCGTGTTGGACTTGTACTTGATAGATCCATCCGGCAGCGTTTTAATCTCGCATGATTCCTTGGTCAGCTTTTGCCTCTTGGCGGTCCGCTGGATATGTTCGTCCATTCCTGGTGTTATATATATGAGACTTGATTCATGTTCTTTCAGAAACCCGCGCGGTCCATTAATTGAAAAATTCCGATTTTCGAAAAGAGGCGATTTTGGCGGGAAATCTTAATTCGATAGGCCTGAACCGGAAATTCAGAGTTTTTGAGTCGGCTAGGTTTCACGGCGGGCCTCGCTGGTCAAGACACGGCAGGCTCACTATTACAACGACTACACCGGTAGCTTGTTCAAGCTCCTGGCAGAAAACGGCTTAAGTGTACTAGTGGAAGACGCGGGTACACGGCGCGCCCCAGCTGCCGACAGGCAGGACGGCACGAAGCAGGCACACGAGCTGCTGTCGGCGACCGACATTGACAGCGCACGCGCAGCCGAGATACAAAAGCTCATCAACTCTCACCGGGACACGCCCGGCCTGAAGCTGCAGCTCAAGAAGCACCGGCTGCTGCGCCTGTTCAAGCACCGCCATTCATGTACGCCCGCCGTGGTGGCCAGGTTCGGCCTCCACCGCGACTTTGTCCTGGACAAGCTCGAGTCTTATTTAAGTGGGCGGCCTGATTTAGCGCTCGGAGAGCTCCACGACCAGCTACGGCACGCGCACCTAACAGACCTACGGACACTGCTGCCCCGCGCGCGGGCATTACTACCGTCATCGCTCAAGGACGATGTCTTTGCTACCGGCACGCCTCACGACCGTCACACGCTGGACAGGCTGACTGACCTAGTGTTCCTGTATCTAACCGGTATCCGGCAGAGTAAGTGGAACGAGCTCTCAAGTCTTTTAATTAAACCTTCATTCTAGTGACGGTCGTCAAACTCCTACCCGGCGTGGTTTCAACGTCGATAATGACTCCGGTGCCCAGCGACGGCGACAGGTCTTGGACAGCGGTGTGATGGGGTGTGTCTGCGAGCTGTGCAGGTGACAGCATGACAATCTCCTGTCGCAGGTGCCCGTCGCCTGTGTCAGGTACCCAGACATAGACGGCACCTCCGGGGTCCGCCGCCCGCAACAGCTCGCGGGGGAAGTTATTCATGACGTAGCGGGCGATGTTGTTTGGTCCGCGCCTCTCCAAGCAGACCTTCTTGCCGCAACCGATTGTCTCACAGCCAGGTCTCGAACACTTGTGGTTCATGTCTGATATTGGTTAATAATATACACCAAAAGAGAACTTTTATTTTTCTTTACCAGACAAAAGGCGGCATTTGTAGATAGCCAGAGCCATCTTGGCGTCCGACAGGGCGTTGTGCGAGGTCAGGTCTTCGCGTTCTCCTGCCGGCACGATTTCTCTATAAACCTGTTCCAGCTTGAGTCCACTAGTAAGTTTGCGCGCTAGCTGCAGTGTGCAGACGGTGTTGAGACCAAGCAGGTCGACGCCAGGCAAGCCTTGCCGGAGCATGCGTAGGTCAACCGATAGGTTATGGCCAATGACCACGCCGCCCGCGGTCGTAACGTCGCGCATCAATTTCACCAGCGTAGCGATTTCCACGGCCGCGTCATGGGGTGAGCTGCGCACCTGTTCCCAGCTTATGCCGTGCACGGCTTCGGCCGCTTCCGAGATGCGCACCATACGGTTGTGGTAGCGAATGATCTTGCAACACTCCATCTTGGTTTCGCCGTTGACTTTGAGCACGTAGCCAAGCTGGATAGGGACGTCGGTGCTCGACAAGCCCGTCGTCTCGGTATCGAAAGCAAGCACGGCAGTGTCGTCCAGCACGAGCGGCGGGTCGGCGGGCGGTCGGGCCAGCCCCTTGCGCACGAGCGTGGCGACCAAGTACTTATCACGGCACGTATTCAGCAGACTGCGGTGTGACTTGTCCCACGCCAATTTGTGCTCCAGTCGCCTGGCTGCCCGTTGCTTCTTTAGAGCTTCGCTGTCCCTCACACGCTTCCATAACCCGGCGTTCTTGAGCGAATATATGATGCGTCTGGCCCTGACCTTGTCGCCCCCTACGTGCCTTGTGACGTTGGTGCAGTGTTGGAGCACGTTCCACAGAGCGGCCGGGTCCCTCTCCAGTCTCGGATCGTGCTGGACGCAAAGTTCCACGCAGCACACGTTCTCGGCCATTGAAGCTGTATTGGTATGCACTCAGAAGAAAAAAAAATTATCTTCTGTACGTTAAATTTCAAAAAGAAAAAATGATCCACGAGAAACTGGTCCAGTTGAAAAACTGGTTCACTGGCATTGGCGCACAGGAGGCCTGCTTCAAGGCGGGCGACGCGCGCGGCGACAAGGTCTTTGTCGCCCTCAATACCCGCGGGGGCCCTGAACCAAGCTACATGTACGCGGCCGCCAAGGACATAGCGGATTTCTTTGCCTACTACCTTAGCTTCCCTGTAGAGAAAAGATGTTTCTACTCGATCGATCGGTCCCAGTCCAGCCCCTCCTATTCATCGGCGCTGTACTTCGACCTCGAGTGGACGACCCCTAAACGAGACCCCGATGGGCCCCAGCGACTAAACTGCCTGTTTTCTGCCCTGCGCGGCGCCATCCAAGGCTTAAAAGACAGCGGCATCAAGGTGTATGGTTTCGGCCGAAAGAACAGCGACGGCACATTCAAGAATTCATTCCATGTCCACGTCCCGGGAGTCGCATTCGCAAATAACGCCGAGATGGAGGCATGGATCAGGAAAGAGCTATGGGTCGGCCAACAACTTGTCTCCAACCCGCTCATGACCAACACCACCACAGAAAAGGCCGAGCCCATCATTGATTTCAGGGTGTACAGCAGCAATAGGCTCTTTCGTCTGCCTGGCTCGGCCAAGAGCCCCGGTGGCGCGGTACCACAGGGTCTGCCGTCATCGGCACAGGATTTGCTCGACGCCTTTAGCTGTTGGTTCCGTCCCGTTACGCATTCGGTCCCATCGTCCAAGAAGGGCAAGACTCCTCCTCGCTTTGCGCCAATTGCGCTTAGCAAAGACAAGCCCGCCTGCGAAGCAATCGAAGGTATGCTGCGCAACAGAGGCGACAATCATACCAAAGTCACGCCCGCGCCGAACGGGCCGGGCTTTGTCGGGCGAACGGACCGAACTCATGGCCGCACGTGCTTGGTAGGCGGCGAACACAATGCCAGCGACTGCTGCTACTTCAACATCGACCACAGGGGGCAGGTGTGGTACCACTGCTACGACAGAGACGCGCACGTCTACTGCGCAGGAGTCCTGCTCGGCACGCTGCCGCAGTGGAAGTCGGCAGACAAACAGCCGGTTGCGACCTGCATGTGGTCAACGGGCACCAAGAGGGTCGATCACACTGAAAAAGAAGGTTGGGTCAAGCCCATCTTTTTTGGCAAGAACACGAGGGTCATGGCAATTGAGGCCCACTGCGGCCGTGGCAAGTCGACGTCCGTAGCCAAGTGCATCCAGCGGCTGGGCAAAGGCCTCAAGGGCTTCAGGGTGCTGGTCATTTCGGCACGCATCTCTCACGCGGCCGTACAAAGGGCCAAATTCAAGGGCTTCACTCACTACAAGGAAGCCGGCTTCCTCGAGGCAGATATGCTAATCATTCAGTATGAGTCGCTACATCTGCTGGCGGACCACGACGTCAGGGCCTTTGACTTGATCATCTTGGACGAAGCGCGCTCGATCGTGGACCAGATGCTATCGACCGAAACCAATGGCAGGTTCACTGGCAGGAACGCGCGCTACCTGTACGCGCTGCTCGGGTTCGCTCAGACCAAGGTGATTGCGCTCGACGCCGACCTTACGTGCGACGGCTGCGTGCCAACCTTGCTGCAGCGAGTGGCCAGGCCCGATGAGATTGCAGTTCACTGTTACACTCACAATCCGAAGGTCCGCAAGTTCTATGCTACGCGCGACCGACGGGTGTTTATGGACAAGCTGAAGGCAGTCAGGAGCGGTGACAAGACTGCGATTGCCTGTGCAACCAAGAACGCGGCCGAAGCGTGGTCGCAGTACTTGAAACAGCACAGGCCCGAACTCAGGACAGTGCTGATTCACGGCGATGTGGACGACAGCCTAAAAACGAGCATGCAGAAGCCCGACGAGTTCCTGGCACAATTTGACGTGCTCATTTTTACGTCTGTCGTTACGGTGGGAGCAAGTGTCGAGGGGGCGTGGCACAACCTGTTGGTCGACGCCAGCAGCCGCAACGGGTGCGGGCGGCGGCAGCTGTTGCAAATGGCGGGCCGTTTCCGCAAGCTGACGACGCCGTATGTCGTCGATATCTTGTACCCTGCCAAGCCGACCAGGGCCGACCAGAACTATACGCTGCAATGCAGGCTGCGCCGGGCACAACTGGCACTGCGCGAGCGGGAAAGCGACCTAGCGGTGCACCAGGGCCTCCTCCGGTTCGAGGAGACGTTCGGTGAGGACGGCCACTTGACGTTAGCGCCGGACTGGTTTACAGAAATCTTTGTGCACGCCCACGCCGAGAAGATGGCCCGGTTCGAGGAAGAATTTGCGAGGATGGCGAAGCGCCACCAATTCGAAATCGTCATGGACGAGAATGAAAAGGTCGAGACGGAAGAAACCAAAGAGGAATTCAGGACCATGCGCGATCTGTCCACGGCCGCGCGCGAGGAGTTAATGAAGGACGCCTTCTTTGAGCTGTGCGAGATCTCGGTGGAGGAGTTTGATCAGCGGAGGCAGGACCTCGATGAACGCGTCAAGAAGCAGGAAGCTAGCTACTACGATAAGATCCAGTGCGAGGTCTTGCATACTTTGGAGCACTTCCGAGGCCACCCCCTGACCTACGAGCTCTTTATGCTGGCGCACAAGCACAAGAGGGCCATGTTTAACCTGGCCATGGTCCTGAAGCGAGGTCTGGACCACGACGTTGTGTTAGCACCGCTACGCAACAAGCTCCGCGACAGTGACTGTGCCAACTTGCCGACGGCGTCTATCCCGTACTTACCAGCGGCCTCTACCTTGCAGGCCTTTGACCTGCTAGGCATAAAGGACGTGGGGCTCAAGGGACAAACGCTGTTCACCAAAGCGGACATCATTGCCAAGCGCAAGGAGATTATTGGGCTAACGAACCGCGCGGCACGGGCGGGAGGTAAACTGATCAGATCACGTGTTGTTTCCGAGAAGGTGACCAAAGACATGGCACAGGAACCACTGAAGGGATTGCGGTCCGCTATCGGATCCAGTTTCGGTGCCAAGATCAAGGGGATACGAAAGAGAAATGCCAACAAGTCACAAGAACGCGAAGTGTATGAGATAATACACAATAAGGACCGTGTTGACTTGGCCATGGTTAGCAACGCGTACGGAAGGGAGTCCGACGACACTTTGATCAGTTTATCGCTCGCGTCCGTCTCGATTGTGCCTCCTTCCTCTGAGAAACGACACACTACCCCCTGCACCAACCAATCTCGTATCATAATAGATGGTGGGGGCATTGGCATCGAGCTATAATATCGACCAAAAAGGAGAAATGTGTGTTTTGTTTTCATTAAAAGGTTCACGGACCGACTTGGCTAGTATATTTTTTACAGCCCGTAGGCAAAAGTCGGTCCCGGTTCCGGGAGGGTCTCTTGGTCGAAAAGAGAAGGGGAAAAAAAGTGCTTCAAAAGAGGACCGACTTGACCAGTATTTGTTTTTACAGCCCATGGTCAAGCCGGCACGGAGGGAAGGCTGAGCGTGGGCGGAACATCCACAGTCTCTTTTGCTAAAAAAAGAAGGACGTGGTTGCGTGCCAACTTGACCAGTATTTTTTTACAGCCCATGGTCAAGCCGGCACGGAGGGAAGGCTGAGCGTGGGCGGAACATCCACAGTCTCTTTTGCTAAAAAAAGAAGGACGTGGTTGCGTGCCAACTTGACCAGTATTTTTTTACAGCCCATGGTCAAGCCGGCACGGAGGGAAGGCTGAGCGTGGGCGGAACATCCACAGTCTCTTTTGCTAAAAAAAGAAGGACGTGGTTGCGTGCCAACTTGACTAGTATTTTTTTACAGCCCATGGTCAAGCCGGCACGGAGGGAAGGCTGAGCGTGGGCGGAACATCCACAGTCTCTTTTGCCAAAAAAAAGAAGGACGTGGTTGCGTGCCAACTTGGCTAGTGTTTTTTTACAGCCCGTAGGCAAAAAAGTCGGAGAGGTCTATTTTAGTCGAAAAAAAAGTCAGCGCCTCAAAAACGCCAACGAGGCTTGCTTCGCTCCATACCCTCAAGCTGTTCCGAGGAGACGGAGGGGACGAGGAGCCCCCGTGAGAAGCAGCGGGCCCTGACGTACGACGAGTTCAAGACTGTCCACGAGAACACGCGCCCCGTGTACAACATTGGCATTCGAGGTGCTTGGAATCCAGAACGCGGGGCTGAGCGCGGACGGGACATCCACAGTCTCTTTTACCAAAAGAAGGACGTGCCAAAAAAGGGCGGGGGGCGCTGAATTTCGGTTCACGCAAAGAGATTTAATAAAATAGATTCGATAAAACTTGCGGGAGGCGCAGGAGGCGCAGGAGTGGCAGGAGGAGGAGGCGTTGGCTGTATCGCAAGTTTCTTTTCCCAGTACTACCTCTGCATATAAATTGCCCGCTTTTCAGGGTGGCTGTCCATGTATCGTTTGGTCCGGCGAGCTCGCCCGGCCCTAGCTCGCGCCTCGTCCCGGCGCGGGGATATCTTGGTTGTGCGTAGCCCCGCCTTTTCGAACGCCTTTAGCATCTTGCGGCGCATGTAGCCTCCGCCAAAGTGCAGGCCCTTGAACGGACATTTTTCATAAAGGTTCCATTCTTCCGACAGTTCATTTGCGCGTGCGTGGCAGGTGCTGCTCTGACACTTTGAATCCGAGAGGTGTTTCCTAGTCAGAAGGCCAGCATCGCAGAACCGAACCAGCCAGGACGGGCGTGTGCCGGCAGGGAAGTGTCTAAGTTTCCGACGACATTTTTTGTAGGACTCAAAGTGGTCGTGTACAGGGGCTTCCGCTGCCACCGGAACACATCCGCAATTTTCTGACTCCGCCATACTTTCTACACTATGGTCCACAAGAAAAAAAACCAGCATTCCGAAGGGGGTGTGTCTCGGGAAACTCAAAATTAAAAGACTTTAAAAGGCCGAGACGTGAGACAGGGTCCGGGGCCTGCTGGCGGGATATAAAATGTACAATGTACAAAATGCGTTACGTTAAACCTTGCAAACTATGCATTGAAGTTGCGCATTCCAAGGGGGTCAGAAGGGGCCCCCCTCAGTGGTTATTTTTTAGACACTTTAGACATGTTTTTTTGAAGGACAATTGGTAAAGGAGTGAATAAAATAATAGAGATTGTACATTGCACATTGTACATTGTCCATTCTGTCGGCTGACCCCGGACCCTGGCTCACGTCTCAGCCTTTTAAAGTCTTTTAAATTTGAGTTTGGGTTGGGGAAACGTAGTCGTTAAGGGTGCCATAGCCAGGACAACTCCTTTCTAGGCAATGCTGGCTCTGGCACCGTGGCTGCAGCAGTAGCCGTGAATGTGGGCAGAGAGGCAGTACTTCTCATGGCCTGTACTGCTTGCCTTGCGCTGTTGCGTGCCTCAGTCGCGAAGAACAGTTTGTCTTCTTCATCCATCTCGATGCCGAGGAGCTCGAGAACGCCCTTGTAGGCATCGGGCTGCGCCGCAAACTCAGTGATCAACCATTTCTTGCGTGCGCCAATCTCCGCGATCTTCTGTTCGATGAGCTCGAGCTCGACGCGGCGCTGCTCGATCGAGTCCAGCACCTCACGTCTCGTCTCCTCCGACAGCTGCTCGCGCGCGGACTCGAGCTGTTCGTCGCCGACCACCGCTCGTGCCTGCTCCGACCGCAGCTGTTTCGCCCTCTTGCCTGGCATCAGGGCCAGCACCTGGAGCAATTTGTCCATGGGCAGGCAGTCGACCGGATTCCCCTTCCTGCCGTTGGCTCTCTCGAACGCGATCTTCTTGAACGAACGCTCAATACCCAGCTTCTCGACCCGGGGCTGCAGTCTGTTGTAAGCAACCCTTGCATCTGCATCAGAACATCCCTTGAAGGAGGCGATGGCGTCGGTGACAGCGAAAAAGCCGTCCTGTTGTCTCACTGACTCTCCAAAGTCAGCCTCCTTGATTCCCATAAGCATCGGGTTGGCCCCGATGGCCTCGTTGGCATGGGCAGATAGCTCTTTGCGGCATTCGCCTTCAGACACGTCCATCATCCTTGCTTGGTTGAATTTGTGAGCCAAAAAAGGAATGACAAAAGCTGTTACGGGTATGAGTGGTTCAGGCACGTTTTGCCTTTTTTTTCTCCGAAAAATCTCGATATTCGAAAGAACTCGGCCGGGCCAGGCTGTACCTACGGTGGCGTAGTTACAGCCTTTCTCCCGCGTCTGGTGGCTTCCCGGGAAAACGGTAGCCGTTACGTATCTTTTCCAAAACAAGTAACGGTCGGGATCGTGCTTGCAAAATTCGCCGGTCTTGCGTGAAATTTGAACCTATTATTCCTAGCCTGCCATGCCTGCAGGTCGATCAGGTGCTGCGTGAGCTTCTCCTCGTATGCCTTCTCCTCCAGCTGGGCATACCGCGTTCCAAGGAGGTTAGAAGCGATGTCTCAGGGTCTCAAAAATAAAAGGCTTTAGGCCTCTGAGACATGAGACACGGTCCGGCGCATCACGGCAAAATGGACATGGGCAATCGACAAAATGCGTTAACGTTAAACCTTGCATTGAAGCATTCCAAGGGGGCAGAAGAGGTCTCCCCCCTTAAGTGGTATATTAATAGACCCCGAGACACATGAGACATCTTTTTTTTAATGACAATTGGTAAAGGAGTGATTAAAATAATAGAGGTGGTACATTGTACATTGCCCATGTCCATTTTCCCGGCTGACTCCGGACCCTGTCTCATGTCTCAGAGGTCTTAAGCCTTTTAAAACCAGGGTTCTGAGACGAGGGCGGGGAAGACGTAGCCGTTAAGGGTGGAAGCTGCTGACATAATACGGTGCCATAGCCAGCAGTAGCAAGGAAGGAGGCCAGTTCCTTGAGTGTTCCCATAGCCTGACGCAGGGTTGCCTCGCTAGCCTCGGTGGTGTGGCATCCATCATCCTTGCTTGGCAGAGAAAAGCTTTTTTTTTCTCGTGTCCGGTGGCTTCCCGGGGGGAAAACGTAGCCGTTACTTTTTTTAAGTAATGCATATTTTTTTATTGATTAAAACAGGGTTCTTACATAGACAGAGAGATCAGTTCCTTGAGTGTCTCCATGGCCTGACGCGCGCTGCTGCGAGTCTCGCCTGCGACAAACAGCCTGTCCCTGTCGTCCAACTTCAGGCCTTGCGCCTCCAACATGATCCTGTACAGGTTCACTGGCGCTAGAAACATCTCTGACAGAGCACCGCTTGCTTCTTGACACAGTCTCCTTCGTGTCTGTAGCACCGCAATCTTCTGCTCGATGAGCTCGAACTCGATGCGGCGCTTCTTGTTGGTAGGCTGCTCGATCGAGTCCAGCACGTCACGCGTCGTCTCCTCCGACTGCTGCATGGCTGGTCTCGACCACCGCCCTCTCGCCTGGTATCAGGGCCAGCACCTGGAGCAGCTTGTCGAAGGGCAGGCAGACCGGTCTGCCTCGCTGGCCATCAGCTCTCTCGAACGCGATCTTCTTGAACGAACGCTGAATATCCAGCTTCTCGACCCGGGGCTGCAGTCTGTTGTAAGCAACCCTTGCATCTGCATCAGAACATCCCTTGAAGGAGGCGATGGCGTCGGTGACAGCGAAAAAGCCGTCCTGTTGTCTCACTGACTCTCCAAAGTCAGCCTCTTGTAGTCCCATGAGCATCGAATTGGCTCCGATGGCCTCGTTGTTGGCATGGGCAGATAGCTCTTTGCGGCATTCGCCTTCAGACACGTCCATCATCCTTGCTTGGTTGAATTTTGAGCCAAAAAAGGAATGACAAAAGCTGGCGCGGGTATGAGTGGTTCAGGCACGTTTTGCCTTTTCTTTTTCAAAAAATCTCGATATTCGAAAGAACTTGGCCGGGCCAGGCTTATTTTAGACCATCCATTTCACGAGCCGGCCTTTGCGTCAAATTAACGAGAAAAGCTGTAGTTACGGTGGCGTAACTACAGCCTTTCTCCCGCGTCCGGTGGCTTCCCGGGAAAACGGTAGCCGTTACGTATCTTTTCAAAAAAAGTAACGGTCGGCATCATGCTTGCAAAATTCGCCGGTCTTGCGTGAAACTTGAACCAGCTGCGGTTATGGTAGGACACGTGCTACTGCAAAGAGGAATTCCGTTCCTGCCAGGCCACTTTCAGCTGTATCGCTGCCTCTTTCGCCAGTTTCGGCTCGAATCGGTGCCGGTTTCGCGCGTATCACTGGCGAAGAGTAACGGTTCCGGGAGCCGTTACTCATTTTTCAAAAAGAGTTGCGTTTTTATTGCAACCTTCCTCTGCCATAATCGGACTAATCGGCAATGGCCGAAGTACCTGTGGGTAACGACCAGAAACTCCTGGCCACTGGTGCCACACACGGGTTGATGGTGAACCCGGCAGAAATCAGGCGCCACCGGGACGGCTTTTACTGCGTCACTGACGCGATTGCAGCATTTAAAGGATGCAATGAAAAGGACGCGAGTGTAACATACATGCGAATCCGGCCGCTGTTAGCAATGATTGAACTCCAACTGGATATCAAGAGAATTGCATTTGTGCGCTCAAATGGCAGGAGAGGCAGCCCCGTCGACTGCCTTCCCTTCGGCAAGCTACCGATTGTGCTGGCAATGATCCCAGGAGAGCGCGCGAAGATGATCGGGAGAGAGTACCCCGCCCTCAGAACACTCAAAAGAACCCTGCTGAGAGATGCAAACGCAAAGAAAAAGATAAAAAAATCAAGCACGGAAGGAATGTCAAGATTGTCCAACCGATGCGAAGAAGACCGCGTCTTTTGCAGATGAGAATGGTCTCTGCAACAGGCTCTGCGTGGAGCATGCCAAGGCTAAGGGCACTCACCAGACAAAGAACCCATGTATTGACTGTCCCGAGGACGACAAGATCTCAGCAGGCTACAGGGACGAGAACTGTGAAAGGAGACTGTGTGCTCGCCATGCATTCCTGCGCGGGTTGATCCCGAGGCCCAAAGCAGGAGCGTCCATCGTGGCCTGTGAAGTCTGGGACAGACTCGAACAGCAAGGCTGGCAGATCCAGCACGTGCATTTTTCAAACGGCACGAAGGACACGACTGGAAGAGAGTTCAAGGTGCCCGGACCGCGCAGGTACAGACTCGACGGCTACGACAAGGGGCTCAACGCAGGTTTCGAATTCCTGGGCAACGCATGGCACGGCTACCCACCCGAGCACTCGAAACACAACGAGAAATCGCCAACGCTCAAGCGGCTCAACAGCGTGCTGTACAAGGAAACGATGCTGCGCCTCGCTTCCATCCACGATTCGATGCCGGCCGGATTCACGATGTACTACGTATGAGAGCACGAATTTCAAGAGATCCGGCACAAGCCGCTGGCGGATGTCACTACAGTATTAAACGAGTTTACTAATTAAAAAAAAGCTTTTGTGGTCGAAAATTTCACGGGTCCACCGAAATAGCCGTTACTCAACTTTCAAAGAAATAACGGCTCCGGGAGCCGTTACTCGTTTTTCGAAAAACGAGTAACGGCTGCCGTTTTCCCGGGAAAAAATTGAGTAACGGTTATCTCCGTTCCTACCCTTATCATTATTCTTATTATTTGCTACATGTTAAATATTATAAATTTATAACATGTAACATGTAGCAAATAACAAGAATAATAATAAGGGTAGGAACGGAGATAACCGTTACTCCTCTTTTCCCGGGAAAACGTAACCGTTACTCAACTTTCAAAAAGCGGTACACAGGCATGAACAACAGCGCACTGTTCCTCACCGGCTGTCTCCCCGCCTGCTGGAAGGACCACCGCTTCACCCATGGTGCCATGTGGGCTCTCTACACACTCACTGGACGAGCAGACTTCCTAGCTGTTGACACCTTCATGGCTGCCTGCATACTTAGAGGGGGGGGGGGGGGGGACAGAAGGGGGTGTGTCTCGGGAAACTCAAAATTAAAAGACTTTAAAAGGCTGAGACGTGAGACAGGGTCCGGGGCATGCTGGCGGGATATAAAATGTACAATGTACAAAATGCGTTAACGTTAAACCTCGCAACTATGCATTGAAGCATTCCAAGGGGTCGGAAGAGGTCTCCCCCCTCAGTGGTTATTTTTAGACACTTTAGACATGTTTTTTTTAATGACAATTTGTAAAGGAGTGAATAGAATAATAGAGATTGTACATTGTACATTGTACATTGTCCATTCTGCCGGCTGACCCCGGACCCTGGCTCACGTCTCAGGCGATTAAAGTCTTTTAAATTGGAGTTTGCCGAGACAAGAGACCTCTTTCCCCACTGGAGATGCAGGTTTTCGCATTACCACGGAAAGAAAGTTTCAGGGAAAACGTAGCCATTAAGGGTGGAAGCTGCTGACATATTATTATAATATGCACACCAGAAGTAGACATTGGTCTTAACCAGTATTCCTCCCATCAACCTCTCTGCTTTGGGTGGCTCTGGTACAGTGGCGGAAGCAGTAGCAGTGAATGTGGGCAGAGAAGCAGTACTTTTCATGGCCTGTACTGCTTGCCTTGCGCTGTTGCGTGCCTCAGTCGCGAAGAACAGTTTGTCTCCTTCATCCATCTCGATGCCGAGGAGCTCATCGAGCAGAAAATAGCATCGGGCTGCGCCGCAAACTCAGTGATACACCATTTCTTGCGTGCGCCAATCACCGCGATCTTCTGCTCGATGAGCTCGAGTTTCGGACTCGGTTCGACGCGGTGCTGCTCGATCGAGTCCAGCTGCATGGCGGCCTCGAGCTGTTCGTGCCTGCTCCGACCGCAGTTGTTTCGCCCTCTCGCCTGGTATCAGGGCCAGCACCTGGAGCAGCTTGTCGAAGGGCAGGCAGTCGACCGGTCTGTCGAAAATTTCACGGGTCCACCGAAATAGCCGTTACTCATCTTTTCAAAAAAAGTTCCCGGGAAAACGGTAGCCGTTACTCATTTTTCGAAAAATAAGTAACGGTAGCCGTTACTCGGTTTTCGAAAAAGAGTAACGGCTGCAGTTTTCCCGGGAAAAAAATTGAGTAACGGTTATCTCCGTTCCTACCCTTATCATTATTCTTATTATTTGCTACATGTTAAATATTATAAATTTATAACATGTAACATGTAGCAAATAACAAGAATAATAATAAGGGTAGGAACGGAGATAACCGTTACTCCTCTTTTCCCGGGAAAACGTAACCGTTACCCAACTTTCAAAAAGCGGTACACAGGCATGAACAACAGCGCACTGTTCCTCACTGGCTGTCTTCCTGCACGTGCGGCCTACACCTACCTAGCCTGGCGTGGCTACGACCGATTACGTCTACTAGCGGTCGTGCCGGCTCTCGGGCGCCCTCGACAATGAGGACAAGGGTTTTTTTGGCGGCGAGGCCTACTGGAAGGACCACCGCTTCACCCATGGCGCCATGTGGGCTATCTACCTGTTGCTACAGTTATCGTCGTCACACCACGTTGTGTTGCGGATGGATAGTACAAAGCCCCTCTCAAAGCACGTAGCCATAGCCGAGCAGTCTCTTTCATGTGATTCGCTGCCCTTCCACCTCCTATCTCCCCTTCATCCCCTTCCTCGTCAGTCTCGCATTGACTGTCCACATCAGACCAAGTCCCGTCATTCTCTTCAATATGTTTCCACTTCCTCTCCCTCCCCTTTCTCAACCTTCACCTTGACCTCTGCATCCTTCACAGCTTTCTACCCCTTCATCTCCCTACCTACCTACCTACCTACCTACCTGCATATTCTTCTTCCTTTTCACCCTTTCTACTCTCCTCCTCTTCTCTCTTCCATTTCACCCTTTCCACTCTCCTCATCTTCCCCTTCATCCCCTGTCTCGACAGCTATGCGTCTCTTCTTTCTCCTCTCCTCCTCCCCCTGCTTCCTTTGCTTTATCTTCTTCTCCTTCTTGTCTTTCCTCTTCCTTTTCGCCCTTTCCACTCTCCTCCTCTTCTCTCTTCCATTTCACCCTTTCCACTCTCCTCATCTTCCCCTTCATCCCCTGTCTCGACAGCTATGCGTCTCTTCTTTCTTCTCTCCTCCTCCCCCTGCTTTCTTTGCTTTATCTTCTTCTCCTTCTTGTCTTTCCTCTTCCTTTTCGCCCTTTCCACTCTCCTCCTCTTCTCTCTTCCATTTCACCCTTTCCACTCTCCTCATCTTCCCCTTCATCCCCTGTCTCGACAGCTATACGTCTCTTCTTTCTCCTCTCCTCCTCCCCCTGCTTCCTTTGCTTTATCTTCTTCTCCTTCTTGTCTTTCCTCTTCCTTTTCGCCCTTTCCACTCTCCTCCTCTTCTCTCTTCCATTTCACCCTTTCCACTCTCCTCATCTTCCCCTTCATCCCCTGTCTCGACAGCTATACGTCTCTTCTTTCTTCTCTCCTCCTCCCCCTGCTTCCTTTGCTTTATCTTCTTCTCCTTCTTGTCTTTCCTCTTCCTTTTCGCCCTTTCCACTCTCCTCCTCTTCTTTCTTCCATTTCACCCTTTCCACTCTCCTCATCTTCCCCTTCATCCCCTGTCTCGACAGCTATACGTCTCTTCTTTCTCCTCTCCTCCTCCCCCTGCTTCCTTTGCTTTATCTTCTTCTCCTTCTTGTCTTTCCTCTTCCTTTTCGCCCTTTCCACTCTCCTCCTCTTCTCTCTTCCCTTTCACCCTTTCCACTCTCCTCATCTTCCCCTTCATCCCCTGTCTCGACAGCTATACGTCTCTTCTTTCTCCTCTCCTCCTCCCCCTGCTTCCTTTGCTTTATCTTCTTCTCCTTCTTGTCTTTCCTCTTCCTTTTCGCCCTTTCCACTCTCCTCCTCTTCTCTCTTCCCTTTCACCCTTTCCACTCTCCTCATCTTCCCCTTCATCCCCTGTCTCGACAGCTATACGTCTCTTCTTTCTCCTCTCCTCCTCCCCCTGCTTCCTTTGCTTTATCTTCTTCTCCTTCTTGTCTTTCCTCTTCCTTTTCGCCCTTTCCACTCTCCTCCTCTTCTTTCTTCCATTTCACCCTTTCCACTCTCCTCATCTTCCCCTTCATCCCCTGTCTCGACAGCTATGCGTCTCTTCTTTCTCCTCTCCTCCTCCCCCTGCTTCCTTTGCTTTATCTTCTTCTCCTTCTTGTCTTTCCTCTTCCTTTTCGCCCTTTCCACTCTCCTCCTCTTCTCTCTTCCATTTCACCCTTTCCACTCTCCTCATCTTCCCCTTCATCCCCTGTCTCGACAGCTATACGTCTCTTCTTTCTTCTCTCCTCCTCCCCCTGCTTCCTTTGCTTTATCTTCTTCTCCCTCTTGTCTTTCTTCTCCTTCTTCTTCTTCCCTTTCCTTTCTGCGCACTCTCCTCCAGTAATGGCTCTTCATCATCATTACATGTCTATCGAGGAGTTTCACACGTGACGTAACGTAACTGTTACTCCCATGTGGCGAAACGGCTTGTTACATTCTCCTGGAACTTTTTTTGAAAGTTGAGTAACGGTTACGTTTTCCCGGGAAAAGAGGAGTAACGGTTATCTCCGTTCCTACCCTTATTATTATTCTTATTATTTGCTACATGTTACATGTTATAAATTTATAATATTTAACATGTAGCAAATAATAAGAATAATAATAAGGGTATGAACGGAGATAACCGTTACTCAATTTTTTCCCTGGAAAACGTAACCGTTACTCAATTTTCGAAAAAAAGTTCACGGGAAAACGTAGCCGTTACTCAATTTTCGAAAAAGATTCCCGCGAAAAAGGTCCCCGGGAAAACGTAGCCGTTACTCAATTTTCGAAAAAGATTCCAGCGAAAAAGGTTCCCGGGAAACCGTAGCCGTTACTTATCTTTTTAAAAAAAAGTAACGGCTCCTGCTGTTTTGGGTAATAGGAGGGTCCACTTTTCTCCAAGGATTTAGATAAATATATTATATATGTAAACATAACTATTTGCATGCATATCATCTGTAATTCCCTTGTGTATATGTTTTTTGTGGGCTTTTCTTGTTTAGCTTAGTGGGCAACTGCATATATGCACGCTTTTGTTACGCGGCATTGTGAGACAAACACATAAATTTTTAAGTGTCGTAAGCCAATTGTTTCTTTTACTTGCAAAATGATGATGCAATA
>WBZZ01000182.1:75000-110000 GCA_019918135.1 Paulinella micropora
AACAAAGACACACCAAGATTTAGAATGTCCAGAGGTTGTGTTATGGTAAAGAATAACGAAAAGAGACCAATGGTAAAAGTTCAATGGAGAGAAGGAGGAAAGGTTATGTGTAAGAGTTTCTGTATCGGAAAGAAAAAATCAAAAGAGCAAGCATTGGAAGAAGCAAAGAAGTATCACGAGGAAAATATAATACCTAAATACGAGGAATGGAAAATTAATTACGATAAAGAAACAAGAATAATAAAAAAAGAAAAGAAAAAATTTGGAAGCATAAGATTTTAAGTGTGGATGTGGTGCTGAAATACATAATGGAAACAAAGCGCGACATATGAAGTCCCAGAAACATATTTCAGCAACAGAAAAAGAAAAACCTCCAGTTCCTCCAAGGCCAAGCAAAGAGTATATGGAGAGAATAAAGAAAGATGATGTGATTGAAGCCACTTGTGATGATAGATGTAATATGTGCGGATACATGGAACATAACTGCCACTGCGGTTCCGGGTATAGTAAGTATCAGTAATCAAAAAGGTTTCTCTGCGGGAACCACTGAATTATATGTTAAAGACAAGGAGGGACCTTATATATAGGGCACACACGAGGCCACGAGGGGACGACCGATTGAGGCAGACAAATATTTTAATTTTATAAAATTATATTTTCCTTGATATACTATTATCAAACATGGAGACACACACGTATAACGGCAAGGTCTACAGGTTGGATAGATTAAGGGAATATAAGATAAATTACGAAATCAAGTCTGTCAGGGGTCGGGATGTGCTATATATCAAACCGAAGGTAAGGGGGTATAAAATTGATACACCGACCGCCCAAAACTACTTGAACCAAGTAAGAGGTGCAGTGTATTTCGAACACCATGCTATACCAATAGCGCCACCTTTACCTACGATTGAAGAGAAAAAAGAACTGAAAGAAAATTACAGAGACTTGTTGAGGTATGGTAATTATGATATCATGAGGGACGATAGCAAGGAACACGAACTAGGAATAAATGAAAGCCGATATGCGGTAAGGATTAACGGCAACTTCCGATCATTTACGATGCGCGATGTGATAAGATTTATTGAGATTGTATTGAACGACTTTGTAAGACGCCAATCACCCGCAGATAAGGTTAGCCTAGGTATTGAGTTTGTGGATTACTATGGAAAAGTATCAACAGGCTTACACAAAGTTAATCAAATCTCGGTTGAAAAAGTTTTAGAAAGATTGTCAGCAATATTTCAAAGCAACGAAAGTCTTTAGATGGACGAGAACGGAATAAACTTTGATGAATTAAAATTTGTGTTGAAATCTGTTAAAATGCCGACGGGCGGAACAAGGCTACAGGTTTTGAACAAATTGGATATATACAAAAAGAAAGGAGTAATCTGTATTACTAACAGCGATAACTTATGCTTAGCACGAGCAATCGTTGTAGTCAAAGCAAAAATTGAAAACCACCAAAAATTCTCGCAAATTATGCGAGGAAGAAAGATGCAGCAGGAAATGGCAGAGGCTTTACACGATGAAGCAAAAGTCATTAAGGATGTGTGTGGGATACCAGAAATTAATACATTTGCTAATCGCATTAAATACAATCTGGTTATCGTTGAATTCCCTGACAAAATCATTTATAAAACAGAACTACTTGATGCGAACGGCGAACGGCTTACTAACCTTTACATTCTAAAGACTGAAGGACATTACGATGCCATAACTAACATGAAGTCTATGCTAGGAAAAAAGAATTTCTGTGAGTTATGTCTAAGAGGGTATATGGAAAGACACGCCTGTGAAGCCAAATGTAGTATTTGTGAAACCAAGGGCTGTAAGGGAATAAAAGACAAGAGCCAGTGGAAAGAATGTGAGAAGTGTAATAGAAAGTTTCCAAACACTGAATGCTTTAATAACCACAGGACGACGAACTGCGATATCAAAGCGAAATGTAAATCGTGCGGTCTTAATTACAGGAAGAAAGATGAGCACAAATGCGGATATGCGAAATGCCGAAATTGCAAACTAGTGAAACCGCTTGAGCACCAATGTGAAATAGTCCAAAAATAAATCTTACCGCCGTCAGAGCAATACATATTCTTTGACTTTGAAGCGACACAGGACACAGGCGAGCACATTGTTAATCATGCGGAAAGCCAGTATTACGATGCTAATAAAACCACCTATTATACATAAGAACATTCAAGATTTCTGTAATTGGGCTTTTGACACTAAACACAGCGGATTTACATTTATCGCACACAATGCCCGCGGTTATGATTGTCAGTTTATTCTTAAGTGGTTGGTTGATAATGGTCAAACTCCATTTGTAATTTATGAGGGTGGTAAGATTATGATGATGACACTTAAGAAGTATCGCTTTGTAGACAGCCTAAGTTTTCTTACGATGCCATTGTCAGACTTTCCAAAGACATTCGGGCTTACGGAACTTAAGAAAGGTTTCTTCCCGCACTTCTTCAATACGGCAAAAAATAAAAACTATATCGGGGTAATGCCCCATAAGAAACATTACGGCTACGACACGATGCGAGGAGATAAACGAAAGGAATTTCTTGAGTGGTATGATGAACAAGTGAAAGCACATAACAGGTTTGATATGGCGAAGGAAATCGCTGAGTATTGTCATTCAGATGTTGATATACTGAGGAAGGGTTGTATAGATTTTAGAAATCAGTTTCTAGAGTTTGGTATTGACCCTTTTCAATATACAACTATCGCGAGTTGTGTTATGGCTCTGTATCGTGCTAAGTTTATACCAGAAAATGCAATTGCGATATTGAAAGCGGAAAAACAAAACAGGATGACTTCTAGGGTTTGTGTAGAATGGTTAGCATACAGAAGCAGACTGGATACGACATATATTAAACACGCATTCAACGGAGGTGAAAAAATGTTTCAACTCGGGCAATCTCGTGTGTATGTAGATGGATGGGACGAGAAAAACAAAACCGCTTATGAGTTTTACGGGTGTCATTGGCACGGATGTGATAAGTGTTGGAATAGCAATGCTTTGAATGTGAAGAAAAATAAGACAATGGGCGAACTATACAAGGAAACAATGAGAAGAGAAAAACAACTTAACGAAAAAGCGAAAGTAATAAGTATCTGGGAGTGCGAATGGAGCCTGATGAAAACCAGTGAAAGACTGGCAGAGGATACAAACGAACGAATTACTGAACAAGAAGGACTAAACCCACGAGAGGCAATGTTTGGAGGTAGAGTGAATGCTCTGAAATTATATTGGAAATCACGACATGATAATGAGTATGCGAAATATATTGACATATGCTCACTTTATCCGACCGTGATGTATTAGTAATACGACCTTTATCCAAGCGGACACCATATCATAATACGACCAAGCAACGAGGAGGAAAGACATGATATGAAAAATAAAATTATAAACAGAGAATATTTTGGAGTGGCTAAGGTTAAGATGCTACCGCCGAGAGGCTTACTACACCCAGTCTTACCGAAGGCGGATAGAGGTAAGATGATGTATTACTTATGCGATAAGTGTGGAATGACTGAGCAACACGATCAATGTATGCACACAGATAGAGAACGAGCAATAACAGGCACATGGGCAACTCCAGAAATTTACAAGGCATTAGACAAAGGGTATAAGTTAATAAAAATATATGAAGTATGGAACTGGAAAGAACAAAGCAGTAGTTTATGCAAAGAATATATAAAGACATTCTTGAAAGTAAAACAAGAGTCCAGCGGATATCCCGCTGGATGTAATACGGAAGCAGAAAAGCAAAATTACATAAACAGCATGGAAATCAAAATGGGAGTTAAGATGGATAAAAGCAAAATATTCAAAAACGAAGGACGGAGAGCAGTGGCTAAGTTGTGCTTGAACTATTTATGGGGCAAGTTTGGACAAAAACAAAATAAAACACAGAACAAAATGATAAAGGATAAAGAAACCTTATACAAACTATTGAATGATAAATCAGTGGATAATATAAATATTAACATAATTAACGACCAAATTGTAGAAGCCAGTTATGATTTAAAACAGGACGCGGTGAGCGACCCGATTAAAACAAATATTGTAGTTGCTTTATTTACTACATGCCACGCGAGAATGAGACTTTACAATATGATGGACATATTAGGTAATAGGATATTGTATCATGACACAGACAACGTAATATATACGACTAACAAAGAAATGAATCAGGTAGATGTAGAGACAGGCGATTTACTGGGAGATTGGACTGATGAATTAAAAGGGGCGAAAATAAAAACCTTTGTGGGAGGCGGGCCGAAGTGTTATGGATACTTATTAGATAATGGTAAAGCCAGTATGAAAGTAAAAGGATTTAGTATGAACTATGAAACTAAAAAAGCATTGAATTTACCAAATATGTTAAGTGTAATAAGTTGCGGGCTAGGTATTACGAACACTGAATTATTTGAGAATGGTAAAAATGAACTGGCTGAATTGTTGGAGACTGATGAAGAATTACGGATTGCTAAGCGAATTGAGAAGTCTGGAAAAGTAGTTATAATAGAAAACAACAAGATAACACGAGACAAACAAAAGAAAAAAATAACAAGCGAATACTTAGAAAAGATATTTAGTTTTACACATACGAAAAGACAAGTTATCGGAATTGTAGAGAATGCGATTGAAACTAGACCTTTTGGATATTAAAAAATAAAATATTAAATAATTAATTTTTTCCATAAAATTTTTTACCAATCTATAGACTGATGACCACCCTCACCAGACTATCTGAAAAATTTGGACGACTTTCAATTGAGAAGAATAAGGAATTCTTTTCAGTAAGAGATGTCCAACAGATGATTGATAAAGAAATTAAGGCGATTGAAAAAAGTAGAGAAGGGAAGCCAACTGATGTTTTTCCATTTGGCAAATACAAAGGAAAAAAAGTTCAAGATGTTGCTACCATTGACAAGCCATATCTTGAATGGGTTATGAAACAGCCGTGGTTTGATAAATTTACAGACATTAAAAGTGAAGTAAAAAAATATATTTGATATTTGGTTCTGACTTCGTCATCACAAAACATCGTTTTCTTTTAATTATTTTTTCTTTAAATTTTTGTCCGATGTTTTAGAATAAGCGAGAGTGCGAAGCACGAAGCGCAATTCTAAAATATCAATGACTGACCTGAACACCAAACAAGACTGCTTGAATGAAATTGAAAAATGGAACATTGACAGCGAAATTAAAAAACCAACAATTAAATGGACTAAGCCTGACATTGTTTCTTTCTATGAACAATACAAGCCGAGGATGACAATGTGAAAATAGTTATTCCATTGGAGACCATAACGGACAACTCCAACATAGTTGAAGGCTCCAACATAGTTGAAGATGCGACCTTAGGTCAGCAAGAAGAAAGCACACCTTTTAAGACAACTGATTTAAAAGAGACTGGAATTACCGAAATAAAGGTGAATGTAGGTGAAGAAATAGCGAATGCTACATCCGTAGGTGATACGGTGACTGCTACAGACGAAGTATGTACAGAAGAAGTATGTATATTAAGGAAAGCGAGCGATGTTATTCGGGTTGTAAAAGACAGATACCAAAAAATAAAGTAAATGATATCTATCAACTTCGCTCTCATTCGCTTTGCTCATTCTCGTTTGTTGATAAACATCGTATCACATTTTTAATTTTTTTTGTCTGTTCACGATGTTTGAGAGTAAGCGAGAGTGCGATAGCACAAAGCGCAACTCTCAAATATCACTGGTCCTCTATAAAGTTAGCAATAACATTAATATTACCTGACCCGCCCGCCGACATGGACTTCTGTGTGAATGTCAAAACATCGTTCGGGGTTAATTGAATATCGTAGGTTCTTAGATTAATTTGTTGAGTTGAGGTAGCATTAACATAAATCTTAAAAAGTGTTGTTCCGTTGCGATAGCAGTTGCTTTTGTATCTGTATCTACAATTGAAGTTTTGGCATCTACATCGGCAAAACCCGCTCCTGTCAGTGTTCCGTTCAATACCATTCTTACAATATTATACTTACTATCTTCATTTGTAATACTTATCAAAGATGGAAAGACATTTGAATAGTTGGCTAGGCTATTATTGTATTGTGCTTTATTCCTGATACTTAAAATGGGGCTTTCAGTTATATTACCTGCTTCACTCCCTTCCGCCATATTTGTAATACTTGTATTAATAGTGTTGGTTCCCTCAACAAACAAACTACAACTGGCTGTCTTCAGTCTTTGTATTCCAACTCCCACATTATTATTAACAATTCGTGCTACAAATGGCAATGTAGTATTCCGCCCGTGTTGGCATTCGCATACTTAATCGTATGGACTAACTGAAATGCGCCTGTCTTTGGATTTTCAATAGAAAACTTAATAGCACCAAAGCCTAAGTATTGAAATTGAATTTGAAATACATTTCCTTTCATCCAGTCTAATACTGGCATATCTCCTGTTCCGTCGCACGGGTCATCCCAGTATGCTTGATAAAATGCGTTTGGGTTTCCTCCAATGCTATGTAGAATAATCATTCCTTCATCGCTAGTCTTGTAAAAGTAGAAACCATTCAGTAAAGCATTATCTCCGATACCTATCCACGAATAATAATCTTCGGTTTCGTCTGTTGTCCATAAAGCAGTGAAGCGGGCTACAACACCCATACCAGTGCGATATTTTATTTTTCTTTTGCTTTCCATACAGGCATCAGCGGTAGCATTAGC
The DNA here is from genome assembly GCA_019918135.1 of Paulinella micropora. Taxonomy (NCBI): domain Eukaryota; phylum Cercozoa; class Imbricatea; order Euglyphida; family Paulinellidae; genus Paulinella; species Paulinella micropora. The sequence continues at coordinate 81,732 of WBZZ01000182.1, forward strand.
AGTCGTTTTTAATTCCGCCATATTATTATTAAATGAAACACTCGCATTTGTCTGAATTAATGACCATATCCGTGTATTAATGGTATATGGAAAGATTTCCTGTATTACTAATACAGGTGTTAAGGAACTGGTTAGGGTTTCACCAAAAGCGGTCTTCATTTGATTAGTTTCAATATGTCCATCATATCCGACCCTGACGTTTACAAACTTTTCGTCCGGATTTTGTGCGATTAAATTTCTCTGGTGGGACATTTGAGATTTTCACTTTGTGCTAAGCACTCTGGTTTATAAAAAATTCGCCTGCGAATTTTGCTTTAACACTTCGTTTATATTCTCACAAGTCTGAAGGACGTTGTGATGCTTCGCTCACAAACGTCGTTTTCCTATATGATACGAGAAAAAATATTTAATCTATTAATTTTTACTTTAACTGCATTCGATGTTTTATGAAGATACGAAGTATATGAATAAAATATCTTTAACTCATCAAAATTTCAATTCCCTTCACAAGCACACTTCGTTGAAGAATGGCAAAAGTGTAATGGTTAAGATTATTTCCAGCAGTAGTTGAAACGAACTCATATTGCCTCTCGGTGTCAAGGCTAAGACCACTTACCTCATATCCATCGGTATCCTTATCACACAGCGGGCGGTTGTTATCCCAAGTATCAACGTGGAACCAGTTGTAATGATACACATTAGAATTCAAAATGGCACTACCCTTCAACTTATCATTGAGAAGCATATAGTCTTCATTATTTGAGGTGTTAATATCAAATTGTTGAATACGACTTCCGTCAAGAGTTGTGTAATATGTCTGAATTTGAGACCCCTGAGCCTTAACTACTGGAGGTCCCGCCGCATAACCCGATGGCATATTGCTATTATCAAAGGAAGTATTAGCACTCTCAGTGTTGTGGAAGGCGGATGTATAGATACGACGAATTCTTTCACCCTGCGAGCGGTTCATTTTTACGACATAGTTCTGTTGCGATGATTGGAGGTTCTGCTTCCAAGCAATCGGATATTCAATCTTAAAAGGAAAGCCTTCACCAGCAATCTTTTGTTGAACACCCAAAATAACATTAGGGTCAGTCTCCACAGCAAGAAAAAGATTTAAGTTAGAAACAGAAGCACCAACAGCAGTAGCTGCCGCACCAGTGGAAATAGAACTCGCATCAGTTCCATAGAATGAAGTGTGAGCGGTGCTCTCCCATACAATTCTAAAATCCAAAATTTCATTAAAGCCAATAGTTTTATCAAGTTCAAAAATTGTTCCAAACAACATTCCCAAAGGAAACTTAACACTGATAGCAGGAGTATCCTTGTTATCAGTACCACCTTCAAAATACTTAGCCTCCTCAAAAGGAACATCAACAAGGCTATAGGTTCCAGCAGTGCTATCAGCGAGAGCGGTATCATCATGACGACGAACAGCAACAAGTGGCACTTTGTAGTATCCTTGAACCGCCCCTCTTAAATCTGCAAGCACACCCGCATCGGTAATTGCTTTTCTTTCCGCTACGGTTCCAATTTCAACTTTTCCAGCATTACACTTTTGAAGCATAGCACCAGAATTACCTGTTTTCTTATCATCATCATAAGCACCATGGTTTTCAAGTGCCATAAATTTTTCATACTTAATTTCTGGTTTCCATATCACCTTAGTGTAATTACCCACATGTTGAAGATTACACAGATATTACTGCCCGCTTCGGCTTCGCAGTTCAATAGTTTTAATCATAGACAGACAATCCATATAAATACGATTGAAGTGGCCAGCACCTGCAGCAGTAGGAGTATAAGTAAATCGCAACACCGACCTCGCAAGGTTCAAAGGACGGGTAGGAATTTCAAATATGCTTTCCATACCACCAGCAGTAGTAAGTGTGACATTTGCCGACCCTTCACGGCTAGTAAGTTTGTTCAATTCATACTTACCAGTGAGCAGTTCCTTAGTCTGATGGACTAGTTCTCCTCCATATTGGACAGGCATTTTTTGTTTTGTTTTTGAGTAGTGTAAATTAACTAATTCACCAGAATATATAATAGTATAGAAAAAAATAAATAATTCTAAAATTACCCTATCGCGATTTCAACAAATTGAAAATGAATTAAATAAACTAAAATAATTAGTTTCACGATAAACCAATAAAGTCATAAGGATACCTAAACCATTAAGATTAATGGCTTGGTCGTTTTCGTCCGTCAAGTAAAGTCTAAATACCTTGTTTGAATTAGCGGACAATGTTTTACCATACTCAGACCCGCTTCCATCATAGATAACAGACCCAAAAGGAATTTCGTTGGCTGTGTATATTTCTTGAAGCACATGATTATCACCTTCATTCACCAAATCAGATTGAAGATACAGAGTTTTTTCAACAGTTAAAATAATTACATTTGGTGATTTAATAAAATCATTAGCGAAGAAATATGTTGGGTTTCTATCAAACCCCATTACCTCGTGAATACGGGTATCACCATCAAATGTAAACCGCGGTTGAATACCTCCGTTATTTGAAACACTGAATGTTAATTTACCATCCTCCGCTTCTGTGTTTGTATTGTTGCTTGAGACAACATAAGTATAGTCATTTGGACTTTCCGTCTTCAGTACCTCGGCCAGTTTATTTTTTAAATTTTTCATTGTGTAGTTTCCCTCAGGTATCGTAATAAAGCCTCATACCCGTCTTCGGATAATTTAAAAGTATTATATGGTGAAGTCACAGAGTAATACGATTTCGGCACATAAATATGAAGAATTTTACAATGTGTGGGATTGTCTAGCCCCTTCATATTGACTTCGTGTGTAAAGTCGCTGTCTGTTCCAGTTATTCTATTTTTACTATTTATGTAATAGATACCCGAACTTCTGCCTCCCTTGTAATCCATGATATTTTAGAATTGCGTTTCGTGCTGTCGCACTCCTTCTTATAAAAAATTCGCCCGCGAATTTTGCTATAACACTTTGTTTATATTCTAAACCATCGTTTTTTTATTTGGGAAAAAATTAATCGGTTTTCGATGGTTATCAACAAACGAGAATGTGAGCGCAGCGTCACAACGTCCCTTCGGGACTTGTGAGTGAAACGAATGAGAGTGTAGTTGATAACTATCTTTTATAAAAAGGTGTCAAAGCCATACCCATTCTGTGCTTTTAATTTTTCTGCTTCTTCTTCTTTTAAGTCTGTGTAGCCACTGGCGAATTTAAATTTAATACCTTTCGCCCGCTCCATTAAAAACCTCATACTATGCCAACCGTACGTGTCTGAGGTGTTTGATTGTTGTTTTACTTGATTAACCTTCATTAACAAATAACTATCTGGATGGCTTTTATCTATTAGCCGTTTCATTTGTTGTTGACAGTCTTCAGTTGGCTCGTAAAGTGCTAAAGGGTCATACACTTCAACACTCCTGTCTTTATCTAGACTTATCCATACGGCGATCCAATGAGACCCTTTTTGATTATAATTATCTAAGTTCATAATAAATCCGTATCGCTTTCTGCTTCCGGGCGTCAACTTGTAGATTTCATCACTGGCTATCGCTCCGAGATACCATCCATATTTTTTCATTATGTCGTCTATTTCATTAGTCATTAGTCCCCGTCCCTCTCCATTTTGCTGATATTTATCAACTTCACTTTCATTCGCTTCGCTCATTCTCGTTTGTTGATAAACATCGTCCATGGGTTTTTCAATATTACTCTCCCCATCGATGTTTGCGGAAGGGGCTATGCCCCTTTCCAAACCCGGGGGTATGGTAGGGGGTGAAACCCCCTCCAACCGCTCGGTAGTCGCAGACGGGAGAGCGGGTTCGTAAATATCTTGCTTATTTCTATATTTATTTATAAGAGCATTAACATAATCTTTTTTTCTCATTAAATGAACCCATTCTTTTCGTGATACATACTTTTTAATGGTTTCTACGGAAAACACTTTATTAATCAAATCTTCTAAACCAGTTCCCGTTTGTAATCCCAAATATTCTGCGAGTTTCTTTTTTACTTCGTCCTTCTTTTGTCCTACATCTATTTTATGTTCTACAATTTTGTCTATTATCCATGATGCCCTTTGGTTCCAACCTTTAACATCGTGGCCTTCATTTTTAAGTTCATCCCTTAATGCTTCACCAAGAATTTTAATAGTAAGTTTTTTTCTCAATATTACTATTCGACAATCCATTCTTTAACATTGCTTTGTATTTAGCCTCCTCTAGTTGGTTTCCTATATTTTTATTTAATGCTTCATGTGCTCCTAGCATTTTTTTCATATCATCTATTGTTATTTGTTCCTTTTGAAATTCTTTTATTCTTTCTGCTATACTTTGTATTTTACTAGGATCCCAATTATCTATATCTGCTTGAGTAAAAACTCCAGAATTTGTGATTAATTTTTCATTGTCTTCAAATTCTTTATTTGCTTAACTTTTACCTCTGGCTGCGCCTGTTGTTCTTGTGGCTGTCCCTGCTGTGGTGGCTGTCCCTGCTGTGGTGGCATAATATACTGATATTGAACTGGTGGTAATGCTTGTATCCTATTTTTTCTGTCTTCTTCATATTTTACATCTTCTATGAATTTTTGCTCCCTTCTTAGTCTCTGGCTTTTGTTCTTGTCGTTCATTAATATCTGCTAGTTCTCTTTTGTGTTCCCTATCCATTATCTCTTGTCTTTCCTTAGTGTCTTTTCTTTCTTGCCTCTTCTCCTCGTCTAAATCCTCCCGTGCCTTTCTTTCTTTTTTCTCTATGGTTTCAATACCTTCATACTTTTACTTTCTAAGTTTGTCTAAGTGGTCTTAAATTGCTGTTCTCGTATTCTGCTCAATCTCTGACAGGCCTGGACTTTTCTTAAGTCTTCCTTCTATGTTTTTTCTTTGCTTTTGGTCTGCTCAAGTATTTCATAAAAAGTTTAACAATTTGAAGTGTGCTCATATCATTTGTTTTCTTACCGAAATTAAGATAATATTTTTACCCTTCTGGATAATGTAAGGCCTCCCACTTTTATTTCTATAAACCCGCGGTCGACGGACTTGTGCTCTTTTGACATTTTTAGTCTTAACCATTTGATATTTTAGAATTGCGTTTCGTGCTGTCGCACTCCCTTTTATAAAAAATTCGCCCGCGAATTTTGCTATAACACTTCGTTTATATTCTAAACCATCGTTTTTTTATTTGGGAAAAAATTAATCTGTTTTCGATAGTTATCGACAAACGGGAGTTGCGGTAGCAACGAGAGTGTAGTTGATAACTATCTTTTAAAACTTCAAAGCCCCACGACCGCTCTGCCTACCATACCCAAGTTTTGCAGCGGTAGTCCCGATACGAGACGCATATGGAACCCCGACATCGCCAAGTGCATTCGCAGTCTTTGAAATAATCTTGTTATCTCGAAGGAACTTATTCACAGCCATCGCGGTTTTACCTACCTTGGCCCAGTTAATTTTACCGCCAGCCTGTCCCTTGCCTCCTTGCTTCTTCTTACGATCAGTCTTCTTTTTGCCTCCAGCCATTGTGCTTGAGTTAATTGTTCGTTTGCCGATTGTTGGAATGACTTCAACACGAGTTGTTTTAACTACCATAAAAGATAGTGAAATATATAATACAGAAAAAATAATTATTTATAAATTTTTTTATTTTAATCTGAAGTTGAAGTTTTTGCGAAGTTCATCATCAACACTTGAAACATACAGAAAATTAAATCTCTCCTTTGTTGCTTCGTGATAATTTTGAAGAAAATAATCAAAGTCACAAGTGGCTTCGCCACGTTGCGACGGGTCGCAGACCCTCGCAAAAGATAAGTCTAAGTGTTTATACACGAGTTCCATTTTATCCTGAGACTGACCCGGAAAGATTAACAAATAATCTAACTGCTTAATGGCTTCTGGCCGTAGGTCATTCAAATACTGACTAGACATAGTCAACTTACTTTTATAGTGTCTGTTCTTTTTTAACAAATCGCTTACGGACTTATCTCTTAATCCGCTCCCTAAATCGTCCAAAACAAAAACAACCTCTGGTGAAATATACTTACTTGGTCTCTCTTTCTTCTCACCTCCTTCTTCTTTTTTCTTTTCCTTTCCGAAATAAAGAAATTGTGGTTTCTCTATTTCCTCTTTGTCCTGTTTACTTCTCCTTCGTGTTGCTCGTCCTGTCTGTTCAGTTTGTCTAACTCATAATCAATGACATTAACCCCGTCTGATTTGAGAAAGGTATAAATCGCCATCGGGTTTCCCCTGTTCTTAAAGTGCTAACCATTGCTTTAGAAATGTAGTCCTTGTGAATTATTGAAGCAATAATGACAATACGGGTTTTTCTGTCTGTAGTCCGTTTCAGTATTTCAAAGAGTGCTGTCGTTTTCTCGCTCTTCTTACGGGCTAGCAGAAATATATTAGCATACGGCTCGTTGAATAATTTATAACCTTTTGCTTTTTTATTTCCATCACCTCTTGTTTTACTGGCTTCACCTTGACATTGTTAATCTTCTCCATGATATTTTAGAATTGCGATTCGTGCTCCGCACTCTCTCTTATTTTAAAACATCGTTTTTTCTTTATTGTTTAAATTAAGTCGGTTGTCGATGTTTGTTGAAGACGTAGTCTGAAACAAATATCAGCCTAGAAACTCTAGGCATACAACAATTCTTCCCGCTAAATTTCCTGTAGCAATATATTTCCGCTGTCAGTTTCAAGGACTTTAAATGTATATTGTCCGTCCGTCCATCCGACGACACCTAAATTATAACTAAGGTTTGAAATGTTTGCTATATTACTATCAGCGAATGTGCCGATAATTCCAATTCTGTCCATATAAAGAATTTTTGTTTTGGTTTCCGTCTGGTCGTTTGTATAATGAATAAATTTTACATTAATTCTGGTTGGTGTGAATGACATTTGAATATTTTTATTAAATGTTTTGCTTCCAACAAAATCATTGCTCAGAAAAATAATCTTTTGGTATTTATAGTCAGCCATGATTATATTACTGATGATAAACTTTTTAATAACAAAAATATTTTCGCGGACTGCCTGCGACTTTTACTCGCGGGTAAGCGAAAAAAAAAATGAGAGTTGTGCTTATTGTATAAAGCAAGGAATAGAAACTAAATTTAAATGTGTGTATAAGCCTATGAGTGATTGGTGTGTTAGTTTTGATGAAGCCATTCCTTTAATTTGCTCAAATGATGCTATGTGGTATAAAACTCAAGTATATGAATGCTTGTCTTTTTGAAAAAAGGACACACAAACACCGAAGGTGTGTTGTGACGCTTCGCTCACAAAAACTGAGTTTCATTTCTTACTTGAAGAAGGTGATGCAAGGCAAATTCCTATGAGTAAAGTCAAAATTCCGACATAAGTATTAGCAACCTCACAAGGTAAGTTCTTTTCAGATAGCCTTACGATACAAAGGGTTATGATGGCAATAATGATACCCATTTGAAATAAGTATTTAATAAGTCGGCTGTCGGTCGGTCTATTTTTTATACAACAACAATTCCAGTTATCTTCCAATTCGTGCTCTACTTTTTTTTCCTCAGTCTTTAGTTCTATAGAACACGAGACTTTAATTTGGGAGTTAGTTCGCCATCCATATCCATAATAGGCGGTGGTCTGTGAAGTCTAGTTGTATTATTGTTTGACATGATATTTTAGAATTGCGTTTCGTGCTCCCCACTTTCACTTATTCTAAAACATCGTTTTTCTTTATTGAAAATAAATAAATCGGCTTTCGATGTTTATCAACAAACGAGAATGAGTGAAGCGAATGAGAGTGAAGTTGATAAATATCAAGGGAAAACGACTGCTCTGATTTCTGCTAATTGGTTTGCTTGGTCTTGTAATATATTAAGTAAAGTTTTATTTTCTTTTTCTAAATTAACTACCTTTTCTGATAATTGTTGAACCGCTTTAATTAATGGTGCAATAAACTCGGAATAACCTATACCATAACCGACATCACCACTATCAACACATTTAACATCTTCTGGATTAACACTCACACCCTTCAATTCGCATTCTTTTCTTTGCTTTGGACACGGAACCATAATTGTTTCTTTTATAAAACCGCCAAAATCTAGCATATTCATTTCTGTTAGTATGTCCTCTAATTCCTGTGCTATTAAGCCAGTCCTACATTTTTTATTAATCATCAATCATACGATAGCAGACTGGATTTAACTTATTAATAAAATCTAAGCCTAAGCATTCCTTTATATCTTCTTTTTTTCTCCTGTCTGAATATTGAATTGGATTAGACAATACCATAATTGTCCATCGCTTGCTTTCAAAGACATTAAAGCAGTATTTGAACTATTCTCCCATATGAACCCACTCGTTGAAGAATTATTCACTCTAAATCTAAAAGCATAAGAACTTAATCCTCCGCCTACTCCTCCTGCTGGTGCTGTTCCTCCATTTAATGCTTTATTTGCTCCAGACTGAGACATATAAATCCCCCATGCTGAATCAGCAGTATCCCATACAAATATTCCTCTCGCATTCGTCCCGTCTGTTTGTCCTTGAATTCCTATTTTCGCTCCATTAGTGGTTGTGGTCGTTAGCAACCCAGAATATGTAATTCCCGCATTCGCCGTTATTAATCCACTCGCCGTTATTGCCTTTGTTGTTAATAAGCCTGCTGTATCAAGTTCAAGAGCCACAGACCAAGGAACAGCAGTCCCGACACTTTTCCCACTATCATACAAAAATCTAAGTTTGTTGGAAAATGTATTAATTAAAAAGTTTGAACTCGCATAACTTGATTTCCATCCCGCGCCATCTAAATAAGCATCAAAACCCATGTTTATGCTATTATGTCCTAAATTAAATAGTCCAAATGTAGGATAAATATCTTCCGTTGTAATTGCCTGCAAATGTGCTCCAGTTGTATTGTTGTTAAATGTCCCATACAATTCTAAGCCCGCTGTCGTACCTATTCCTTTTGTTGTGTTTCCTATAATTATTGGTTTGCCTGTTGCTGTTGTTATTTTATCGCTTGCCGTTAATGTTGTTGTAGTCATGCCAGCAGTTGAAGTGATTGATGTTCCCGTTATTGTTCCACCACTTGTTATGTTGTTTGAGTTTATATCCAAAGCACCATAAAACCGCATACCGCCAGCATTGTTAAAACTGACAATGTCGGATGAAGCACTTTTATTATCTAAAAGTTTTGAAATATAAAGTCCCGCCCCTTTTACATCAAATGCCACATTCGTGAATACATAACCTCTTTGGTCTGCGGTTCCACTTGTAGCAGTATTTAGAGTAAATAAGAAATATTGATAATCACCAGTTGTCTGCAAAAAGAATATATTTCCTCCATTTTGGTTTAATATCCTTGCCCCATTATATGTTATATTTCCGCCATTAATGATTTCTTGACTATTAAAATCAGCCGTTTGTGTTAAAGTTAGATATTTTATCGTAGTGCTCGTCCCGTTGAATGCTTTAATTCCTGTTATTGTTTGGTCTCCTGTTAGTTTCACACAATTGTCATCCAGATATTGTCTATTTACCGCTTCATTCGCATTTTGTGGTGCTCCCAGATTAACAATCCGACTATTATTACAATCTAATCCAGTAGCATTAAACCACGAAACAATCGTCCCATCAATAATAAAACTTATTTTTTTCGCAGAAATTTCAAAGTTGTAATATGTTGCAGTTTTCATATCCAAACTAGCAATTGACCCGATATTACTTGTAGAATTGAAAACAATGAATGTTCCCTTTGTTGTTGAATTGATTGAATTTCCCGTTATTTCAACACCACTGCTATATGTCTTAATTCCTGCTATGGTTTGGTTTCCTGAGGTTTTAACTGCCGAAGTATCAAGAACAGAAACATCCACACCATCAACCAGATTCACATTTGTTATGCTTTGGTTTCCCATATTTAGTCCTCCCGTCATACTAGCAGTGCCGTCTAATCTAAGAAAGGGTGATGCCACATTTCTCCATTGTCCAGTGCTATAAATGAGTAGTTGATTGTCTGATGCTCTTGTTATAATCACATCGCTATGTGTATCAATACTTCCACTCGCCGACACTTTAGCCGTGTTAGTATCGTGCTCTGATAGCCAAGTTGTGATAGACCTACCATTTAGTTGATTTACATTTGTTATGCTTTGGCTTTTCATATCAAGATCCGCACTCGCATTTATTATACTGCTAAATGTCTTAATACCCGCTATGGTTTGGTCTCCTGTTAGTTTGACCACCGAATCATCAACTGCGAGATTAGCGAGATTAATTCCATTATACGTAGAAGCCCCTGAAATAGCAAAACCTCCCATATTTAGTCCTCCCGTCATACTGGCTGTGCCGTCTAATCTAAGAAAGGGTGGTGTGGTGTTTCTCCATTGTCCTGTGCTATACATAATCAGTTGATTATCTGCTGGGAAGCCTGATATTGTCACATCGCTATGTGAGTCTATACTTCCAGCTGCTGACACTTTATTATTATTATCATTATGCTCAAATATCCATTCATCAACATCTTTTGTATTTAGCAAATTTACTCCTGTTATATTCAAATATCTGCCCATACTAATATTGCCGAATTCATCAACATTTATCGGAAATGTTTTTATTTACCCAGTTTATTGAATTATATGTTAGATAACTATTAGTGGCTATTGGTGTGGTTATGACTACATCAGAAAGTGTGTTAATTGAACCGAGGGTTGTATTCTTCCATTTGCCTTCTACATCGTTGTAAGTTAAGTATTGCCCGCTCGCTTGTGCAAATATGCTTGTGTCTATCAAATTATATAAACTGGTTTGGTGCGGATTGGAAGTATTAGAGCGGTGTTGAGTTGAGGCTTTGACTTCGTCGTTGTCCCTCACTCGTTGCTCTGTGTAGTATAAATTTTTTCCTTCTTTGATGTCCGTCGTTGATTTTAAAGCGAGCCGTGTATCAAATCGCGCATCAGTATAATAAAGATTTATTGGGTCGGAATCTTCTGGCACTCTGTCTGTATTCAGACCGACTATGTTTGTGTTGGTAAGGTCAATGTTAAGTATATTTAGACTATCAACAGCCAACTCATTAAGGCCGAGTAATGATTTATATTGCGACATTGGTATATATTAATTAATTATTTATTTATTTATTTAAAAAATACTAAAATATAATAATCTTAGTATAAATGCCGTCTCCCGAAGCAAGTCGTAAGAACTGGGGTAAGGCTGTGGAAAGTATTAAGAGCAAAAAGCAACATAAGGTGTTGAAATAGCGAAAGAGAAATTAGCAAAGTATAGAAAGGCTTATGTAGGCGATGATGAAGAGATGGAGGAAAAGATAAACCGCATGGCCGAAATTGGTGTTGCTAATTATATTATTAATGGAAAAGACCAAGATGACACACCAGAAGAAAGCAATGAGAGCGATGAAGAATGTGATTTTACCGACATTATCGCTGAAAAGATTGCTAAGATGAAAATAAGAAGAAAGAAAGCGGAAGCAAAGAAGAAAGTAAGTAAAAAGCCTGTGCCTGAGCCTGAACCCGATGAGAGCGAAAGCCAAAGTGAAGAAAGTGAAGAAGAGCCGAAGCCTAAATCTAAGAAAGGAAATGGTAAGAAGTCGAACATATCTGTTAATGTTTATAATCAAGCAGAGAAGCCAAGTAAGAAAGAAAAAAATAATGATGATGTCTCAAAGATGTTTTTAAAATTTTGATATTTGTTTCAGACTACGTCTTCAACAAACATCGTCTGCTATTAAATGAAAATTAAAAAAAAAAAATATATTTTAGAATAAGTGAGAGTGCGGAGCACGAAACGCAATTCTAAAATATCAATCGACTACAAACATAGTAAGCAACAAGAAACTCCTGAGCAGACAGAGCGGAAAGAAAAACTTGAAGAAGCAATTGAAATACACAAGCGATCAAAGCCAGCTAAGATATGGAACACAATAACTGCCCCCGAGGCTAAACCACTAAGCCAAGTATTTATTGACTTAATGGATATGTCAAAGGTTGCGACAAAGAAAGGTAATGCTAACTATAATTTCGGACTAGTAGCAAATGATGTATATAGCCGTCGAGGTTGGATTGAGCCAATTAAAAATAAAACTACAGGTTATGTTTTGGAAGGATTAAAAAAAATATTTACAAAAGAAGTCCCTAAAAGTATTACTTCAGATAATGGCGGTGAGTTTAAAGGTCAAGTGGCTGAATATTTTAGACAGAACAATATTGAACACAGACCGGTTCAAGTAGGCGATCACAGAACAATGGGAATAATAGATAGATTTATTAGAACAATACGGAATAAATTAAATTTAATATGGGAATTTAATGAAAATTTTCAATGGGTGCCGATTATTCATGAAGTTGTTGATGCTTATAATAAAACATATCATACAACAATAAAAGCCGTTCCTATTAATGTTTATGAAGGGACTGAAAAAAACACCCAGGAAATATACAGAAATCTTTTAATTAATGAATTCCCTAAGGGAACAAGAGTGAGAAAGGAATTAGAAAGAACTATTTTTTCAAAAGGTGATAAACAATTCAGTAAAACTATATTTAAGGTTAATGGCCGTAAGGCTTCAAAGTTATCTTGTCAGAAGAGGACTTAGTAAGGCCGAGTGAATTATTAAAGACCCATGTTGATGAGCAACCGGAAGAAACAGAACCGGCAGAGCAGTTAGCTGATACAGTTAAACAAATTACTAAAGAGAAAAAAATATTAATTTATTAAAATCACTTGACATTAAACCGGAAAACATACGAAGTAGTGCTAGAATTAAAAAGAAAGTTGAAAGTTAGATCTTTAATAAAATATTAGTTCACATTAACATTAACTCAAGATACCATATTTAGCATAACATTTACCTGTAGATTCATATTTGGCAAACATAGCACTAGTATAGATCTACAAGTAAATGCTAGTTTAGTTATGCGATAATGAAAATACATCGATAAAAACTAAGTAGTAGCAGCGATTGTCATTCCCTAATATATGAATTGGATAAGGAAAAACAATCACGGCTCAATTGCTAATGATGCTAAGATCTGATTTAATCAAGCAACCTGATAAGCCTTGTAAATAGTTCTGACAGGCTTGCCGAAATGTGCAGCGGTTTCTGCAACATTCCCCCATGACCTAACCATTATGATTGTATTTGGTTCTCCATCATTAATCAGCGCCATTACATACGCTGATGTTTCCTTAGGTGGAGATCTAAAACCCCAGACGGTAACAGGAATAGAATTCTGCTTAGCATCTTCAGACCATTTCGCTTCCCCCGCATTCTTGTCAATGACGACCTTGACATCACTAATTTCTACAATTACATTACGACTCCCTTCAGGCCTCCCTGCTTTTTTCGCACCCTTCTTACTCGCCCCCCTAGGGCGCATCCAATTTGGTGGCTCAAGATCAAACGCCCCGACTCCTCGTGTCAGTTGCTAATCAGACAAGACTATGAAAACAAACAACAGAAGAAAATGATTACCTCAACAGCAGGGTCTGGAGCCTTTTTTTCCTCGCGTTGCTCCTCTGGCTCGTCTTCATGCTCGTTGTCCGACATCTGCACACACAAATCAAACAGCAAGGGTTTGGACTTCTCAACTTGGACACTTTGGGAATTCTGAAAAAGTGAAAGAATGAAAAAAAGAAACAGACAAAAACATGGGATAGAATTTCTGGAATTTCTGCTGACAATTTGAAATGCCGATAAAAAGGAAAAGCGAAAAATTCTTTTACACCACAGACCTAAAAACACCAACTTTACCCACTTGGTGCGGTATTTTTTTCTGCCTACACCAACTCTGACATTGGTCAACTTTTGGTGTTAAACCAAGTATAATAATGAGCGATAGCGAGGAAGAATATATTGAAAGACAAGAGACAAACAAATGGTTTGAAAAACTGAAAGATAAAACTTACTTTGGAATAAATAGATTTAAAATAAGAAATGAAACAAAAGCAGAAATAATACAAAGCAAACTTGACGAGAACGAAAAGGAAAAGATTGAATTGGAGAAACAAAAAAGAGACTGCGAAAATAAAGCGAATGCGATTGACGAAATACTTGCGAAAAGAATAGGAGAAAAAGAAAGAAAGGAGAAAATTGAACAAATGAAACGAGAAAAAAAGAGAGAAGAAGAACAGAAGAAAAAACAATTAAGATTGCTTGAAAATTGGCTAAGTGAGGAAAATCAACCGATGGGAATAGATGACGAGATAAAAGCACGAAAGATGATTGATAGTGGAAAAACAACAACAGAAATAATTCAATCATATGAAAAATATAAAAGACAAAGAATTGAACAAATAGTAGTTTTAACTACTAACTCCTTTGACACATAGGAGTATAAACTAGTGTGTGCTGACCAAAGGTCGCAACTTCAACTTCGTTGGAGTATTCAATTTTATCAAAAACAAAAAATTGGGCGAAAGCCCTCCTTGTTTGCAAAGGAATTTTATTTACCATACTTGTTGTGTGTGGTAGGCTGAGAATACTGGAGAAGACTTCAAAAAGGTAATTTAATAATAATTATTTACAGATAGCCTTTTTTCTTTCTTTTGTTTGTATGTATTAGTTATAAACAGGTAGACAAATAATAAATAACGGCTCTTAGTGTGGTTTCTCTAGAGAAACTGCACTGAAGATCTGTCCTGAAGTGGCACCCTATACTACTACTACTACTACAACTACTACTATTACCAATACTACTACTACCAATACTACTACTACTACTACTACTACTACTACTACTACTACTACTACTACTACTACTACTACTACTACTACTACTACTACTACTACTACTACTACTACTACTACTACTACTACTACTACTACTACTACTACTACTACTACTACTACTACTACTACTACTACTACTACTACTACTACTACTACTACTAATAATAATAATAATAATAATAATAATCATAGTGCTTCTCTGTCAATGGCTGATGCATTTCTGCACATGCGCCTCCATCGTCTCACCCGTGAGGGGAGTACGAAGAATTGACGATAAGCTCTAATGACACCCCCGCAAGGGCAGTTCCAACACTTCCAGACGGACCGGTATGTTCAATGAAAATACTGGTGGCACCGACGGGAATCGAACTGGCGACAGGGCCCAGATGGTAGAACTTGACCACTGGGCTATCACGGTGTCCATAATAATAATAATAATAATAATAATAGTGCTTCTCTGTCAATGGCTGATGCATTTCTGCACATGCGCCTCCATCGTCTCACCCGTGAGGAGTACGAAGAATTGACGATAAGCTCTAATGACACCCCCGCAAGGGCAGTTCCAAAATAATAATAATAATAATAATAATAATAATAATAATAATAATAATAATAATAATAATAATAATAATAATAATAATAATAATAATAATAATAATAATAATAATAATAATAATAATAATAATAATAATAATAATAATAATAATAATAATAATAATAATAATAATAATAATAATAATAATAATAATAATAATAATAATAATAATAATAATAATAATAATAATAATAATAATAATAATAATAATAATAATAATAATAATAATAATAATAATAATAATAATAATAATAATAATAATAATAATAATAATAATAATAATAATAATAATAATAATAATAATAATAATAATAATAATAATAATAATAATAATAATAATAATAATAATAATAATAATAATAATAATAATAATAATAATAATGTATCTCCTGCCAATTGCTGAGCCAAAAGGCCATGTGCATCCAGTCCTCCATTCCATAAGGAAAGTCTCCACACCAATCAGTGGAATAAAGGAAGTGACGGCATAGAACATTACTCTAGGAGCTTTATACCAATCAGCCCATGGAAAGGACCAATGGCCTATGTACTCCCTAAATAATAATAATAATAATAATAATAATAATAATAATAATAATAATAATAATAATAATAATAATAATAATAATAATAATAATAATAATAATAATAATAATAATAATAATAATACCAAATTATTAAGTAAATCTGGATTACTATGTCGATTCGCAAGTTGCATAGTCCGCAATCCTCCATGGGAGCCTGCCATCACTTGCCCTAGTACCTAGCTACCGTTGCCCTTGTGCGATATGCACGCATGCATACGAGGGTCTGGTCTGTACTTTTACTCATAAATATTCTGTCATAATTGTACCTTAATTCTCTGAGAGAACTTATTATGCAATTCTGTACGCGTATGTAAGATACCATCATCGGTCGCTGCGTATGTAAGCGAATGATGGTTGATTTTCGTGGCCTCAGCACAATAAATGGACTCAAAGAAATTCTGTGCCATTTACAGAGATAATTACCGTTACCAAACTCTATGATGGCTGGATTTTCTCTTTATTTTTTGTCGATCTGCCAGTTACTGCATCTACCATTTGTGTCTGCCGTGAGAAACCTCATTTAATGAGTTTTTGAGAAAAAGACCTCATTATAAACCTTGGGTAGTACTACCTGAGGAAAAGGTCAATAAAAAACTGTAAACTTCATTTAAATATCAAGTGCGGTCCTCTGTTGAAATGCATATGTATCACGTAGCATGGTAATTTTGTTACCTTACAGATTTTCTTAGCATGGTAATTTTGTTAGTACTAAACAGATTTTTCTGGCAATGCCTGTGATTTTTTTTTTTCAATCTGTGTTGCGCTCTGCAGGCACCTTGATGTCGCTTGTGCATCTTGGAATGGTCACGAAATCACCTGGTACCGAAATAATGGTGATGGAACCATAAGTAGCAAGACGCAATCCATCACTATGGAGGGCGCTTCATCGGTGTTCCCAGCAGACCTCGACAACGACGGGTACTTATTAAATATTGATCTGTCGGTAGGGGGACAGTATTTGTGTTTCTTTGTCAGCAATCCATTATAATATGCAGCATGTGTGTGTTTGTAATGATGATAGTAATAATGACGGTGTGTGCCTATGTACATGGGGAAGGTCGAATGTGCGTACTAATCTCGTGTTTGTCTGCCTAGTACGTCTGTCTATGATTTGCTAAATATTTTTTACTTTCTCGATTCATATCTGATTCTCCTTGCCTTCAAGGTTTGGTTTTGTTGTGTTCGTATTGTTAGGCACCTGGACGTACTTGCTGCAAGTAGTGAAGGTACGGTTGCGTGGTACAGAAACCATGGAAACGGCACCCTCAGCAGTAATGGACAAGTCCTCACCACAAGAGCAAAAGAAGCTAATTCTGTGTTTGCAGCTGACCTAGACCACGACGGGTACTTTTTCAATGCGATTGGAGAGAGAAAGTAGGCTTTCTACTTCACATCATCTCGTATCCCAGCTCCTTTGGTACATAATGATTGCTACCATCATCGCTTATGTTATTATTATTATTATTATTATTATTATTATTATTATTATTATTATTATTATTATTATTATTATTATTATTATTATTATTATTATTATTATTATTATTATTATTATTATTATTATTATTATTATTATTATTATTATCAGTGTAAGGAATACATAATGATGGCTACCATCATAGCTTATGTTTTTTCTGTTATTATTATATCCCTGTAAGGAATTAGGAGGAGAGGTGGAGTGGTGGGGGGAGGGGGGGGGGGGGGGGTCGCAAATCAATGCCGCATCGGAATAAATCATGCTTTGTGGCAACCAGAAAGAGTTGGAGCTCAAACTTGCAGCGTGTCAAGTCCCAGACTCGTTGATGATGTAGTTTTTTGGATTCACGCAAAGCTTTCGTTAGGGAAGTGTCCTGAATGCCTAAATTCCTCTTTTTTGGCAATACTCCCAAAGATGACTCGTTTAAGGACGCCAGAAGGAATCAGAAGGCGATATTTGGCAACACAAAGCTTGGTGGGCTGAAAGAACGCCAAAATAGGAATTAGGTGCATTTTGGCATTTTGCCATTCAGGAGAAACGCCTAACAAAATTATTTTTGAATTTCTCGTTTGAGGGGACCAGAAGGAGTTAGAGGCTGATGTTTGGTGTACGTGGTACCTCTCGATGAGCTCTCTTCGAAAATGGTAATATTTTGGTCGCGGTTGGCGCCGTTGATTAGAAAAATAGGTATTTGTGCCATTTTGGTGCCAACTGCCACCACAAAATTATCATTCCTCCACCAGGGTGTTTATGGCAGACCTCGACGAGCTCGGTTCGACTGACCGGAAAAATTGTCGCTGGTGCCACCACTAACCAGAAAGATCTGACCTTACACCACCTGGTGCGCGAAGCGCAGGGAGGGAGGGAGGAGTGGAGCGCCGTTATCATGTGCCATTTTGTATGCCTATTATGTTATTACAAGCAGCCTGCTAATTCAGTAGTCTAAATATAACAAAGAATGATACACATGTGCGATGTCAGACACTTGGATATCATTTGCGCGATTGGTATCTACACTTCCTTCGGCATTATATCTCCGGAGTCCAATCAACTCGTGCGGTATCGAAACAACGGTGATGGCACCATCAGTAGGGAGCGACAAGTCATCTCACAAGGGGGACAATTTTTGTCGGTAGTCGCAGTGGACCTCAACAGCGACGGGTGCGAAATTATTCATGGTTACAGTTTTTACCTTAAGTCCGTGTGAAACCCTCGCTTTCCATATGCGTATGTCTGCTTGCGCCTCTGATGAAAGTTTGAGAGTTCAGTGTTAGAAGTTTGCAAATTAAAAGCACTGATTCTCTCCCGCTTTCTCAGTCTCATGATGACTTTGGCATAAATTGCTTTTTCCTGAATTTCTGTCTCTTTGGTTTGTGTTATCATCAGGCGGCTGGACGTACTCCATCGAAGCACTGCTTGGGTTGCCTGGCACCCAAGCCAGTCTCCTCCATCAGCATTTTTGTCCACCTTGCGTTCCAACCCGGACCATGCGCCTTGTTTTTTTTACGAGGTGCTTCAACCAGATTATTCTTTTACTGGTCTTCTATCTGGCCATGTTTAGAACCTTGCTGAGTGGGGTTTCTCGCCAACTCTGCTGGGTGTTGGCTCTAGTGAGACCTTCTCTGAGGCTGTTCTGGCACCAGAGGTTGAGCTGCCATTCTCGGATGCGAGTTGGTTCGGCATTCGCGTTTATTATTGGCTCAATCTATACGCTCTACCTGCAAAGCTCATATTTCCTTGAAGAGCCCTAGCTCTGCAAAAGCCTTTTTCAACGGCGCAGTTGTGGCGTCTCTCGGACCCTATGGTGGCAACATATCTCAGGATATTTCTGACAAAGAATATTAAAGCCGCGCAACAAAGTTGTTGTGCTCGCGCGTGCATTTGCGGATACGATGGTCGACTTTAACATAGGTCCCCTGACTGATGCTAGATCATGCATATCTCTTACTTAAATGTTCATTCCCGCTCGGCTCTCTCAAACTATCACACGCAGTGAAAAGTAATAAAAGAGGGAGTGAATGTATATTGTTTCGATTGTAAAAAGGGAGTGGTCCTGTACATAGAATAGTGTGGTGGCTTTGTATTTTACACAACATCACGTATACGTATACGTGAGTATGTATACGTAACTTCTCGAATGCATCGCGCTTGATGTGTGCGCATCAAACGACAAGAGCGCTGTTGAGGCGTGCTTTGCATGCGTCCCAGGTCCTTACGGAACACGCTGTTCATTATTTTTCTGTGCAAAGTGAACCGTGGCCTTGTTAGCTAGTCTTGGTCAAATTCCTTTTAGAGCTCCCAAAATGCTGAATGCCATATTTTACCTATTTAGGCATGTTTACGGTAGATTGTAGTGCGGGCGATTGTGGTCCAGTGGACAAACCAGGCGCTAGCGGCTTAGACTTAGCTCTCGGTACCCATCTCTAATAGTATGGCCACGGCAATACACAACCGACGCGGTTTCTGAATAGTCGTCACTTGATGTGCGTTAACTCCTCAATCTCTTCGATCAACTCAGCTCCTCAGATGCCTTCCAGCAGTGTCTTGGAAGTCAACCTTGGCTCCACACCCCCGTTTCGCTTTTGGCGGGCTTGGCACCTGCAGGAATGATATAGGCCTGCTAGATGCATACACAGGCCTTGCTAACGTCGCTTATTGTGCAGCTCGCTGCAAGGATGATGCAGCTTGTAGTTCCTTTGCGTTCGACGCGGGGAACGGCAGCTGCAGACTGTTCAATACTTCATTGGAAAGCTGCTTCAGCACGGGTTCAGATTAGATCTGCATTTCACTGTTTTTCAGTATCTGAGAACTGATGTGACTTCGCGATACCTGATGAAGCCCACCCGATTCCTAGCTGACAAGTCCGTGGGGCAGCGTTCTGCTTTCTTCAGGCTCCAAAGCTTTGGGACAGAAAGACTGGTCACGCTTGCCTGTGTTGGCGGTACGTCGACAGTGGCTTGCTTTGACTTTGTCGGTCGCAGTACCCGCGTTAGCACCGACTCGTCTCTCTTCTGTGGCCCGGCACCTGATCCGAAGGAACCAACGGCAGAGATAAACTACGTCGAAGTTGTTGATGGCATAATCAGAGTAAACGGTGAAGGCTTGGTGAGGACTGTTGGAGCTGCCTCACGTAATGTAACGATTCAAATGTATGGTAGCAAGGCAATCCTGATTGACAGTCTGTTCAAAGACACTGTTTCGCAAGAAGATGGCGGTCTCATGAATATGGTCGACTCTTGTCTTTGGGTGCAAGGCGGTGCCATGGTTGGCAACAGTGCTCTTTCTGGTCGTGGCGGGGCTATATTTGCCTTACGGTCAGCCCTGTATTTAGTCGACGTTTTGTTTCAAGGGAACCAAGCCAGCGCTGGGGGAGCGCTGTACCTAGATAAATGTCTCGCAGAACAGTCATCGCTTCAAGGGTGTAACGTGTTCAATAACACTGCTTCTGCGCTTGGAGGAGCGATAGCAATGTCTTTATCCCAGCTTCATTTGGAGAACTCCAAGTTTGAGGGTTGTGGCGCTCCCCGCGGCGGAGCACTGCACCTCACTGGCGGAAGCAGCGTTACGGGCTCGGCTATTTCTGCCAGAAACAACACCGCCCTTGTTGGATTCTCCACGGGCAGAGGTGATTGCAATCATGTTTACATGTGTTATGTATGTATGTCTGTATGTATGTCTGTATGCATGTATGTATGTATGTATGTATGTATGTTTGTGTGTGTATGTCTGTATGTATGTAATCTATGTATGTGTGTATGTTTGCATGTATGTACGTGTGTATGTATGCATGTATGTATCTATGTAGAATTATACAGGAAGATCGATGGACGAGATAGATATATAAACAGATAGGGAGAGAGACGGATAGATAGATAGATAGATAGATGGCTACCTGGCTGAGCCCAAGAGGGAAGACAGTGGTCCTAATGACTTCACCTGCGCCCCTTTCCCCGACGGCGCCGACTGCACCAGCCGGGGACCACGATGTCGTCGCTGACCGCGAAGGAAGGTTTTGGCGTGCTTCTTCACAAGACACTAAGTTTTACGAGTGCGACCGCAAAGATCGGTGTATGGCCGGCGCAAGGACTCCAGAGGAGTCATTTCCCAAAGGATATACAGGGGCTCTTTGTTCAATCTGCGAAGACCACTACTTTTCCACGGATGATGGATGTCAACAATGTGGCAATAACAGCTGGGAAAGTCTGGCCGCGATTGGCGCAGCGGTGATTCTGCTCTTCGAGCTCCTGGCTTTCAAGTTCATCGGTGCGAGGCCACCTGACCCCGAGCGGCCGCGAGCGGTTCAAAGGAGCCATGAGGGAGGATGTCTACGAGAACCAAGACGAGGTCAAGAAAGACACCGAGCAGCGAAAAGACGCCACGACAGCAACTTCGCTGGCACTGCGAGCAAGCCTAAGCGAATCCACAGACAAGGGCCAGCAAGCCAAACAACTCTTGAAGATCCTTCTGGCACATATGTCTGTCATCTCAGTGGTACCTTTCCATGTCTATTTCCTGACGCATAGCTTTTGTATAGCTACTGCTTCCTCCTCTTTCCCTCTTCTCTCTCCATGCCCGTGGAGTTGTGCATGTGCATATTCTCTCATATTATATAATATGCATCTTACGATGCCGCCTCTGTTGATGTCATCCAGCCATATCTGATTCGCAAGGCCTAGGCATCTTCTGGTTTCTTCCCCTTATCCACGAACGTCCTGCAGCTGTCTGATTTCCTTTCTTCTTATCTTCTTAGTTGTCCTTCAGCTGGTTGATTTCCTTTCTCTTTATTGTCTTCGTTTGCAACTTATCTCTTCAGTGTATTCTTCTGTCCTTTCTGCTCCTTCCTTTGTGTTAAGTTCTGGCGGGTATATGCATCTAAGATAAATCATATGATTATAATGTTCTTGTGTATTTTTTGCTTGAATGTGATGTGCATAGCTGGTAGGCAAGCCGATTCTTTCAAATTCTATACTTCTGTTTCTGTGTGTGTGTGTGTGTGTGTATGTGTTTGTGCGTGTGCTTCGTTTAGCTCCCAGTCGTCTTTGACCTTAAATGGCCTCCGGCCTTTCTGCAATTCGCTTCAGTCCTTGGAACCTTCTCCTTTAGTTTGTTCCAAGTTGCTCCTTTGGTCATCATTTCATGTGATGATGTCTGTATACTTGTTTTGTTTTCTTGTCTTGTTGCTATCATATTTTCTTTCAACGTGAACCTGTCCGCTTTGATTTTAAGTGTAAAGAAACGTTTCAGCTGCTCTATCGATCTTAGTGGTAGTTCATTTTTGGGTTTTCGGCTTTGAGTATAATTATAACACTATTTGAACATACAGACACAAAACGAGCAGCACAGCACTAAAACCCCAAAAAATATGCAGCCAAATGACAGAGAAACACTAGCAGAACTATTAAACAGTGACTAACAGAGAGCAAGAGGCTAACAGTATTAGTTAATTGCATGCTCTGACTCACATGTATGTGCAAGCCGCAATTTTTCTGTTCCTTGCTTTTTGTTCAGGACTGCATATATTCTGATGTCGATTTCTACCATGTTTTGGTCCTGACTTTTTTCTGGCCTTGGGTTTTGACCCTTGGTGTTGCTCTGGCCCTGGCCCTGGTCTGTTGCAAGCTCCGCCGCTATGGCCCCGTGGAGGCGAAAACGTACCGCTACCTTGTCAATCGCGCAGCTTATGCGGGCCTTTTCCTGCTGTTCGTCATCTACACCAGCACTTCTGCCATCATGTTCCAAACCTTCCGCTGTCAGGTCTGCATCCATTGAAGTTGTAAGTCGCGATACGGAAGGAAGAGGCTTTGAAAATCTATCTGTTCCCTCCTCCACCCCCCCCCCCCCCCGTTCCCCGCCTCTCACTCCGCACCTACATATCGCCACGTTACTAAACCATGGTTTGTGCAGTTTGTGCAAGTAATAAACACACAAACACACACACACAAACAAATAAACAAAGAAAAACAAGAAACAACACACAAACTGAGATTGTATATTATGCATCGTCAAGCACCATGGTTCCTGTGTCGCTGATGCAATTTTCTTTCAGCCGCGCATTAAAAAAAAGGATTGAAATTTTCATTCCGTTTTTTAGATTGTGGGATTATTACAGCATCAGCTGCTTGCATTCCCTCATCCATAAACTCCAAGCACACACCAATAATAAGGCGTCACTGAAGCCCGTCGAAGCGCAGGAGGGTGTATGCGAGGACATGCTGCCCAGTTGCCAATACCAGCTTTGAATGTTGGGAACAGATCCCTCACAGGTTATTATAAGCTTCAATCAGTAATTTGAAATGCCGGGCGTGTCAAACTAAAACGATGAAGCAGGTCTTTTGTCATAATGCATGCAATGCCCCGATCATAAAACGCCAGCAGGCGGTCTCAAAATTGGCAATTCGCTGAGTGGTTCAGAATACAAACAAACCTGTCCATAGCCCGTTCAGGTCATGGCAGAGTCCATGTAAACAGCTTATTTTTTGCTTGCGTTCATTGCACATCTAAGATATCTATTAATTCTTTCATGGCGTGGCTTTTTTTTTTAGTGTTGTCTATGTCTAAGGTGAGTTTGAAAAAGGAGCATTTTCTGTTGTCATGGTATGTTTGTCTCTATTATATTTTCTTAGGAAATCAACGGGGAATGGAAGCTAGAGGTAGACCGATCTCTGTCCTGCTTGGACCCCCAGTGGTGCAACGCTGGCTTGGCTATCACTGGTATCCTTGTCTACACCATCGGCATTCCCTTTTTCTTGTTGGGTTACATCTACAAGAAGCGGCAGCAGGTGGAAGAGGCCCGCAAAGCCGCTTATGGTGCAGTTTTATGTACACAGTGCAGCCGAAAGGTGGCGACGATACATTGCAGTAAGTGCGAAGAAGATACTGGGCCACGTGCTCCTACGAAGTCCCTAGCCAGCCCAGAAGCAGAAAGCACACGCCCACGCCGCGCTCTCTGGTACTCTGCAGAATGTGAGAATGGGCATGCTTTGAAAATTGCAATCTTTTCGTACGTTTGCACCCATAGAAGGGTCTGGAGTATTGGGAAGAGCTAGATATAAAGGCGTAATTTCAGACCCTTCTTTTCCAGCCAATTTGTGTGTTCTAAACGTGTGTCATAATTCGTGGCAAGCCCACGACAAGGCTTTCAAGCTGCTTACTGGGACCGAACCCTTTCAAAGTAACAACTCAGAATGTGTGCTTGATAGGCTGGAGCTGCAGAGTTGCTCAAGGCGGAGCAAACGCAGGGAAAGATGTTGCAAGTGGCAGGCTTCTTCTTTGGGGACTACCTCGACAGGTCTCAGGAGCATGTGCATGGCTCAGCTGTTTTACCTGTCCACAACAGCCTTTTGTTGATAAGTAAGTGGCTGCGATGACAAACTATTCTGCAAAATTGTGTGAGGAAAAAAGTTGCAATTTCATTCCTGGCATGCTCTATGTGCAGGTACTGGTACATGGAGGCGGTGCAGATGCTGTTCCGAGTGCTGATCACGTCTGGAATGGTGCTGTTCAGACAAGGCTCCGTGTCCCAAATGGTTAACGAGCGCAGAAACAGAATCAATTTGTGTTTTTCTAATGTATCTCAATACACTTAAGCAAAATTAACCTAGTTTGAAACGTGGCTTACATACTTAATACACGTTTGATATATTTTGTGTTGCTTGGAATTCCTGTAGGCGCTGGCTCTTGTCTTGGCTGTTTTAAACTTGTGTAGAACACTGTACCTACGACCGTACAAGGAGTCTCTTTCATTTGAAGTGATGAACTTTTCCCTCGTAGCCCAATTCTTCACTTTGCTGGGCGGGCTGTTGATCCTGGGCGAATTTAATTTGAAGGACATGTACGATCTCGTCGTGTACGACGTCATTTCGGTGACTTTCAATGCCTTGTGTTCATCGCGCCTTTCATTTCAATTTGCTACTATGGCCTCTACCGCAATAAGTACAAGCATTGGCAAAGAAATCGCACCAAAGATGCGGGCAAGTTTCCTCAATCCTTCCTTGTTTTGATATTGGTGTTGCTTTGTGTGATTTGCAGCAACGATATTAAACTTTATTTTGCATTCCATATAGGTGGCTGCCCTTGTTTCGGTTTTGATTTTACTTTTCAAGTATGGAAAGGTAAAGCGAAGAATGGCGGCAACAAAAGGCAACATGCCGCTGTGCCAGACATCCAAAGCGATACTAGTAGCAAAGGTAACGCGGCGGAGTTGTTGACCGCCTCGGATGACCGTATGGTTGTAGTATCAGGCCAACACGAGACTAAAGGTGATGTGGAGTTGACAGGCATGGAAATTAGTTTGTTACTCTCCAGAAGCAAGGCAGAGAAGGGGCTGAATGAATTAGGTATTAGTACTACGCTGGCTCCATCCTCCATGTCACCTGAGTCTTCGGTGTCTGCGTTACTTTCGCCAAATTCCCCGTTCAGCGGACCTACCCGTCCAACAACGACCGATCCCGCAGATTCCTCTTCGTCTGGCGTAAAGCCTCTTTCTGGTCGCTATTTACTGTTCAAACCTGAGGTCATGGAATCGGCGCCTTCTATCCCTTCTGAAGGACCTACTCTCCAGCAACCTCTCGTTCCGCTGGTATCTCCAGCATTCACCACAAGTGGTCTGGGAGGCCACACTTCAGGAGAGCATCCATCAGATGATTCCCCTACAGATATGAAATTTTCCCCAACACGTTCCCGGCCGCCCCAACCACCTCAGCGCCCCCTACCGCCCAGACACAGGAACCAAGAAAGTGGCAGAGGAGGCACCAGCAGGCAAGGCAGCGGCAGGACCTTGGAGCTAAGCAGTCATATTCAGCAGTAGAAGTCATATAGCAGCAGCAGCAGCAGCAGTCATAGCATGAGCAGCAGTCATAGCAGCAGCGCTAGCAGCAGTCACAGCTGCCAGTAGCAGCAGCAGTCATAGCAGTTCATAATCGTTGTCAAATTCATTAACTATTCCACACGTAAAGCTTGGTGCAAACGTCAGAATCTGGAACATAATTCTCCTTTGATGAATTGAAGGAAAGGGTATGTACGCATTTTGTATGTATACATGTACATGTACGTATGTGTATATGTATGTATGTGTGTACGCATGTGTATATGTATTTATGTATGCATGTATGTATGTATGTATGTATGTACATATGTATGCATGCATGTATGCATGCATGTATGCATGCATGTATGTATGTATGTATGTATAGAATATTTAGAATTAAATTTCAATTTAAACAATCATTTTTTAAATCATACTAGTAAATTACTTAGCAGTTACGAAGGATCTTAAACTTGTTTAAAGACCGCAATCTCGATTCGCAATTTAATTTTTCAACTTATAGCAATCTGCCTTTTCCTGATTTTAACCTAAATACATTTTCCTGTATGAATCCGATTTCCCTCACTTCCCACAGGTTGTTCAAGGTTGAACATGTTTTTAGGTTTTTGTTAGAAACCGATGTTCAATTGGGAGTCTAGTGACTAGGTGCACACAAGGTCACCTAATTAGCAGTTTGCAGTCCAGACTTTATTAATAATAAGGAAACGCGCCAAGCAAATGGCGCGGTCAACTGACTAGCAGGACACAAGTAATGGCTCTAAAAACACACATTGCAGTGGCAGTGACCGGATCATCCTGACTATCCAAAGATTGAATATCAATGGCACCATAATGCATAACGTGACGGACTGAGTCTCATGATTACTATTCAAGTAGTAGTATTCAGTTTCCAAGACCTACTAGACATGCTAGACTCTTATTAGATGCGAATGGTTGAAGATTCTCATAATCATCAATACTATCATTAATATTGCTGGCGACATTCCGGCCCACCAAGAGGGAAAAAATTTAACGCAAGTTTTTCAGTGTTATTAATGAATGATATGAGTTGGAATCATTGATTTCAGGATAGTTTTGGTCACTGGAATTCAACTTTGATCAAGTTTTGGTTGAACTTGAATTTGGAATTTCAAGTTTCAAATTGATCCCGGCGGAGGCTCACTGCTATATTCGTCCGCAAAATATCGTGAGTCGTAACCAGGCTTTCAATTTCAAGTTGCAAAAGAGTGGCAAGTTACTGTTACTTGAATTGGAAAATTTGAATTTGTCACAGTTGAAAAACGTTGAACTTGATGATGACTTGAAACTGTCACAAAAATTAAAATCTAACATAATTTGAAAACAGTGAAAACTGATTACGTTGTAATGTACTATCCCGGGCAATACCAGTTACTCCACCTACTACCGTCAACTTCTCAAGTTACCGGTAATTTGGATAGTCTTAGTCCTGGCATAGGCAGGTTAATAGGCAGGACAGTTATTACGTAGTACTTGAACTTTCACTTCGTGAGAAACTTCGCCGTCTCCCCGGAATTTTGCGGACAAACTAGGTTTGTCACCCCACATGTTCCCCACTGTGACAGTGACAAAACCCATAATTTCGTCTTCCGTTCCACCCGCCGCCGTTGAAACCCGCATTGCCATCAGCGGTTCAAACAACTGCCTCAGATTGATTTGTGATGCTATTCAAGCCAACCGTGATTTTCTAGCCTGAGCTGTGACTCTCTGAGTCAGTTGTCAAACCCCTAAACCCCTATTACTACGTGACTATCCGATCACACAGCAACCCCAGCCCCCGCTACCACTGGCTGAAACTGTGACAACTCATGAGTAGCCCGGACAGCTCAAAGAAAACTGTGATTGCCCCTGCATCATACGGTCTGCACACCCCTGCACCAAAAACGTCTCAAGAAAAAGTATATATACCTAGGAAGCGCATCATCAAAAATTCCCCGCCCATGCTTTTTCTCTCGACACCAGTGTTTGCTCAGAAAATTTCAGAAAGTCTGAGGAAAATTTCCATACCCTGTTGGTTTTATTAGCGACTCCAGATTGTTACAATAGTAC
>WBZZ01000183.1:0-5000 GCA_019918135.1 Paulinella micropora
CTTCCTTATCTGTCTTGGTTGGCTCCAGCAAGTGGCACCAGACGACAGGCCGTGAGAACCACGCCAGCTTGGTGAACTGCCCGGCTCGCAGACAGACCGTCTCGCCACACTGCCGCTCCACGTAGCTCACTTCCAGCTCCAGAAAAAGATTCGGGGACAGATACCTTTCCGAATTATTATCAATGCTTACTATTACTATTATCATTATTATTATTATTTTACTATTATTATTATTATTATTATTATTATTATTATTATTATTATTATTATTATTATTATTATTTTGGACACCGTGATAGCCCAGTGGTCAAGTTCTACCATCTGGGCCCTGTCGCCAGTTCGATTCCCGTCGGTGCCACCAGTATTTTCATTGAACATACCGGTCCGTCTGGACCAGTATTTTCATTGAACATACCGGTCCGTCTGGACCAGTATTTTCATTGAACATACCGGTCCGTCTGGAAGTGTTGGAACTGCCCTTGCGGGGGTGTCATTAGAGCTTATCGTCAATTCTTCGTACTCCCCTCACGGGTGAGACGATGGAGGCGCATGTGCAGAAATGCATCAGCCATTGACAGAGAAGCACTATTGTTATTATTATTATTATTATTATTATTATTATTATTATTATTATTATTATTATTATTATTATTATTATTATTATGGACACCGTGATAGCCCAGTGGTCAAGTTCTACCATCTGGGCCCTGTCGCCAGTTCGATTCCAGTCGGTGCCACCAGTATTTTCATTGAACATACCGATCTATTTCTGGACCAGTATTTTCATTGAACATACCGGCCCGTCTGGAAGTGTTGGAACTGCCCTTGCGGGGGTGTCATTAGAGCTTATCGTCAATTCTTCGTACTCCCCTCACGGGTGAGACGATGGAGGCGCATGTGCAGAAATGCATCAGCCATTGACAGAGAAGCACTATTATTATTATTATTATTATTATTATTATTATTATGGACACCGTGATAGCCCAGTGGTCAAGTTCTACCATCTGGGCCCTGTCGCCAGTTCGATTCCCGTCGGTGCCACCAGTATTTTCATTGAACATACCGGTCTATTTCTGGACCAGTATTTTCATTGAACATACCGGCCCGTCTGGAAGTGTTGGAACTGCCCTTGCGGGGGTGTCATTAGAGCTTATCGTCAATTCTTCGTACTCCCCTCACGGGTGAGACGATGGAGGCGCATGTGCAGAAATGCATCAGCCATTGACAGAGAAGCACTATTATTATTATTATTATTATTATTATTATTAGGGAGTACATAGGCCATCGGTCCTTTCCATGGGCTGATTGGTATAAAGCTCCTAGAGTAATGTTCTATGCCGTCACTTCCTTTATTCCACCGATTGGTGTGGAGACTTTCCTTATGGAATGGAGGACTGGATGCACATGGCCTTTTGGCTCAGCAATTGGCAGGAGATACACTATTATTATTATTATTATTATTATTATTATTATTATTATTATTATTATTATTATTGTTACTATGATCCCTGAAAGGTGTTGGGAGTAGGGGGTGGGGGTTGTAAGGGGAGGGGGGAACTTTAAATTGTGTACACCCACCGACCCCACACCCCGCAAAGTCGCACCCGCTCCTCACTTAGTCATAGTTCGTGGCAACCAGGAGGAGTTAGGGAGCTCCTGCTTGCAGGGTGGTTAGCCCCAGACTCGATGTTGATGGTGACATCGTTTTTCTTTGGGGAGAAATTTTACACCCGATGATTCACTTTGGCAGGTGGGACTGTTTTCAAATTGGTTGCGGATTTGCAGTTCCACACAGGGAGATGCAGATGCGACCAAACCCTCCTTGCCCGCCTGCGGAACAGGTTCCTGTATACCCGCCATTTGGCCCGGCGGCATCCCGCGCGCGCCCCCCGTGGCTTGCACGTCACCGAGTTGCTTCAAATCGCCGATCTCGAGCTAAAGACTGCCGATCTCGAGTTGCTTCCAATCGCCGATCTCGAGCAGGGTGGCCAGACCCAGACTCGATTTTGATGCTGAGATGGTTGTTTCGACAGTTACGAAAATGTTTGCGTTAGGACAGTGTCCTGAATGCCAAACTCCTTTTTTGAGCCATATTCTTTGTTAGTTAGTGGACCGAAAACAAGATTTTTTTTTTTTTTTTTTTTTTTTTGCCTTGTGTGTCTGTGCGTGCGTGTGTGTGTTTTTTCCCTAAGCGAAGCAAAGCGGGGGGGGGGGGGGGGGGGGGGGGGGGGGGGGGGGGCGGAGGGGGCATTTTTTTTTCTGTAAGCGAAGCCTTCGCAAAGCGGAACGCCAAGGAAAGAGAAGCTTCGCGAAGCCAGCGCAAAGCGAAGCGCGGGGGGGGGGGGGGGGGGGGGGGGGGGGGAATTGGTGAGGAGGGAGGTGGCAAAAAAAAAAAAAAAAAAAAAAAAAAAAAAAAAAAAAAAAAAAAAAACACACACACAAGGCTATTTTTTTTTTTTTTTTTTGAGCTGGAACTTGCAGGGTAGCTAGTAGACCGAAAAGAAAACAACAACAACAACAAAAACAACAACGACAACAAACAAACAAACAAACAAAAAAGCTGAGCAAAGCGGCCAGGTGGGGGGGGGGGGGGGGGGGGGGGGGGGGGGGGGGGGGGGGGGAGGGTGCGCGAAGCGCACCATAAACCATCCTTTCAGGTGTTGGCGCAGCCCCTAGTTATTATTATTATTATTATTATTATGGACACCGTGATAGCCCAGTGGTCAAGTTCTACCATCTGGGCCCTGTCGCCAGTTCGATTCCCGTCGGTGCCACCAGTATTTTCATTGAACATACCGCTCCGTCTGGACCAGTATTTTCATTGAACATACCGGTCCTTCTGGAAGTGTTGGAACTGCCCTTGCGGGGGTGTCATTAGAGCCTATCGTCAATTCTTCGTACTCCCCTCACGGGTGAGACGATGGAGGCGCATGTGCAGAAATGCATCAGCCATTGACAGAGAAGCACTATTATTATTATTATTATTATTATTATTATTATTATTATTATTATTATTATTATTATTATTATCATCATCATCATCATCATCATCATCATCATCATCATCACCATCATATCCTTTTCAGAGTTTGGACTCTCAGACGACTTTGTGAAGGCTCGTTTTATGCACTATCTAACAAGCTCTCTTTTAGATCAAGACAATAATATGCGTGCAAAATATGAAAGTGAAATACGCAGGACCTATTGATGTCTTTCGTTAATGCTGCCATGTCCTCCTTGCGTTTCTGAATCTCGTTGCGACGATTGGCTGTAGCCTCCGTGTACATAGCTTGCTTGTTGTCCGTTTTGTGGACAAGGGTCAACTGGAGTGAAGACTCATTGGCGTCGAGTTCAAAATCCTTACCTGCAGCAACGAGGTGTGTGTGTGTGCGTGTGTGTGTATGTGAGAGAGAGAGAGAGAGAGATATAGAGAGAATGAGTGTTTTGTCCATGGGCATCGTATTGCATTAAAAAGCCATAAGCGTCCGTTTCCCCTATCAAAGCTTGAGCTATCTATGCCTTCCCTTCACATGCTGTGTACCAAACCCTTACGCCAGGTTGATACCTGCGCCCACCTAGCCGCAAAGGGTAGCCGGGCCCGAGAAACCAACCATGAGCAAGCAGGCATTCCCAGGGTGATGTGCGGTAAGGAAAATGGGAATACAAGCCGAGGTTTTGGGACGTTCACGCTCGTTGTGTGAGAAACCTGGTCCACCCTCTGAGCTAAGTGGGAGTGTGAGTTCAGACACAGTGAGGGACATCCAAGACCTGAAAAGACAGAAATAGCTAGACTGCTATACGCACTGTCGAAAGGAGCTGAAACGATAGTAGTGAAAGAAGGACTGTGTTATGACCCAGACGGCAAGGAAAACGAGTTCTTCTCGGAACTCCTAGCCATCCTCCTTACACCCTCGGCTTCCACGGTGGGAAATTCCGTCGAAGGATATGGCCGTTAGAGCCGTTAGCGGTCGGGTAACCCGGTAAATTTTTTTGCGTAACGGCTCTGACTACCATATCCGTCGATGGATATTCCCACTGTGTTAATTCGTCATCCCTTGGCGCATCATACTGCCATGCTTGAGAGCCTACTATCGTCATCCTCGGCTCGCCAAATTCGACGTGTTTTGCGGGCCCGCCGGCCGGCCCGGCTGGCACGCAAAAAACGTCGAATTTGTCGAATGCCCGCCCAACGGCGCGCCAAGCATGCGCAGAAGAAGCCGTAGATCAACGATGAGCAACAACCCGTCGTTGTTATAGGGGGGATATATGTGCAAGCAAGACATAGTAAGACTTGCCAGCATGCGGAGCCCCCCCAGAGAGAGAAAGAGAGAGAGAGAGAGAGCTCATTATCTGAGCTCTCCAGCTCTCTCTGCGCTCTCTCTCTCTCTCTCTCTCTCTCCCTCTCTCTCTCTCTCTCTCTGTCTCTCTCTCTTCCTCTTTCTCTCTCTCAGCGCGCGCTCTCTCTCTCTTTCTCATCTCTCTCTCATCTCTCTTTCTCATCTCTGTCTCTCGCTCTCTCTCTCGCTCTCTCTCTCTCTCTCTCTCTCTCTCTCTCTCTCTCTCTCTCTACCTTGCAAAACGTGCGAGCTGCAACCGCGGGGCGGAGCCACCAAAGTTTGCCCAGTAATGTCACAGAGCTCGCCCACTGGCTGTGAGCTGGAGGACGAATCTGAGGAGGACGAGGATGAAGAAGAAGAGGCTGAGGAAGAGGAGGACGCTGATGAGAAGGAAGAGGACGAAGAGGATGCAGACGTGGTCTTCTGGTCTACGAATGTCCGATCTGCCATCGAACAGCTGCTATACATAAACACGCATACATAAACATATGTGATGCACCTCTCAGGGATACCCTAGGAAGGGTTGAAGTTCACTAGTGTACGCACACAAGACACACAAAAATATTGTACTAAATCAATCACGTGTATGTGCATACGTATATATGGGTACATACATACGGTTTGAAACCGTTTTGAGGTGAGTTGGTAAAGCAACATCTACAA